>JAKKIB010000161.1:0-16948 GCA_023089585.1 Melophagus ovinus
TCGAGTTAAAGTTTGAGTTGAAGTTCTAGTTCAAATTCAGAGCAGCTCGAGTTCAATTTCGCGTTAAAGTTCAATTTCGAGTTCAAATTCAAATTCAAGTTCGAGTTTAAGTTCAAGTTAAAGCTTAACTTTAAGTTTTAGTTCAGATCAGTTCGAGTTCAATGTCAAGTTCAAATTCGAGTTCATGGTTAAGCTTAGGTCAGTACGAGTTCAAGTTCAAGTTCGAGATCAAGTTCGAGTTCAAATTCAAGTTCGAGTTCAAGTTCAAATTTAAATTCAAATCAGTTAGAGTTAAAATTTAAACTCAAGTTTAGGTCATGTCGAATTAAAGTTCTAGTTCAAATTCAATTTCGAGTTCAAGTTCGAGTCGAGTTCAAGGCAAATTCAAGTTTGTGTTCAAGTTCGAGTTCAAGTTCAAGTTCAGTTCGTTCGAGTTCCAAATTCAAGTTCGAGTTCAAGTTCGAATTCAAGTTGAGTTCAAGTTTAATTTAACGTTTAAATAAGTCCGAGATAAAGTTTAATCTCAAGTTCAGGTCATTTCGAATTCAAGTTCTAGTCGAGTTCAAATTCGATTTCAAGTTCCACAAGTTAAGGCAAATTCAAGTTCAAGTTCAAGTCGAGTTCATTTTGACTTCAAGTTCAAGTTTAAGTTCAAGTTCAAATCAGTTTTAGTTCAATTTCGCGTTGAGTTCGAGTTCAAGTTCAAATTCATTTCGAGTTCAAGTCCAAGTTCAAGTTCGAGTTCAAGTTCAAGTTCAGGTCCGTATGAGCCCGAATTCAAGTTCGTGTAAAGGTCGATTCAAGTTCTAGTTCAAGTTCAAGTTTAAGTTCAAATCAGTTGAGTTCAAAGTTTAGGTTTAAGTTCAAATCAGTCGAGTTAAGAATAATTTAAGTTCAGGTCACTTCGAATTCAAGTTCTAGTTCGAGTTCAAAATCAATTTCAAGTTCGAGTCAAGTTCAAGCAAATTCAACTTTAAGTTCAAGTTCGAGTTCAAATATATTCAAGTTCAATTTCAAGCTTAATTTCTAGTTCGAGTTTAAGTTCAAGTTCAAGTTCAGTTCAGGTTTAAGTTCAAATCAATTCAAGTTAAGGTACAAGTTCAAGTTTCAGTCACTTCGAATTTAAGTTCTATTTCGAGTTCAATATCGATTTCAAGTTCGAGTTCAAGTTCAAGGCAAATTCAAGTTCGAGTTCAAGTCCGAGTTCAAGTTCGAGTTCATGTTCGACTTCAAGTTCAAGTTCAAGTTCAAGTTCGAATTTAAGTTCATGTTCAGTCAGTTCGAGTCCAACTTCCAATTCGAGTTCAATTTCGAATTCAAGTTCGAATTCAACTTCGAGTTCAAGTTCAAGTTCAAGTTCAGTTTAGTTCGACTTTAATTTCGCGTTGAAGTTCAATTTCGAGTTCAAAATTCAAGTTCAAGTTCGAATTCAAGTTCAAGTTCAAGCTCAACTTCAAGATTAAGGTCAGATCAGTTCGAGTTCAATGTCAAGTTCAAATTCGAGTTCATGTTCAAGTTCAATTCAGTTCGAGTTAAAGTTTAAGTTCAAGTTCGATTCCAAGTTCAAGTTCGAGTTCAAGTTTGAGTTCAAGTAAAGTTCAAATTCAACTTCAAGTTCAAGTTCGAATTCAAGTTCAGATCAGCTGGAGTTCTAAGTTCAGGTTTAAGTTCAAATCAGTTCTAGTTAAGGTATAAGTTTAAGTTCAGTCAGTTCGTGTCCAAGTAAAAGTTCGAGTTCAAGTTCGAATTCTAGTTCTGGTTCGAGTTAAAGTTCAAGTTCAAGTTCGAGTTCAAGTCTAAGTTTAAACTAAAATTCAGATCATTTTGAGTTCAAGTTCTAGTTCGAGTTCAAGTTCGAACACAAGTTCAATTTCAAGTTCAAGTTTAAGTTCTAATTCAGATCAGTTTGAGTTCAAGTTCAAATTCGAGATCATGTTCAAATTCATGTTCAATTCAAGTTCAATTTCAAGTTCAAGTTCGAGTTTCAGTTAAAGTTCAAGTTCAAGTTTAAGTTCAGATCAGTTCAAGTTCAATTTCAAGGCAAATTCAAGTTCGAGTTCATGTTCGAGTTAAAGCTCAAGTTCAGGTCACTTCGAGTTCAAGTCTAATTCGAGTTCAAGTTCGAATTCAAATTCGAGTTCAAGTTCAAGACAAATTCAAGCTCGAGTTCATCTTCAAATTAAAGTCCGACTTCAAGTTCAAGTTTAAGTTCAAATCACTTCGAGTAAATTTAAGGTCAAGTTCAGGTCAGTTTGAATTCAAGTTCTTGTTCGAGTTCGAGTTAAAGTTTGAGTTGAAGTTCTAGTTCAAATTCAGAGCAGCTCGAGTTCAATTTCGCGTTAAAGTTCAATTTCGAGTTCAAATTCAAATTCAAGTTCGAGTTTAAGTTCAAGTTAAAGCTTAACTTTAAGTTTTAGTTCAGATCAGTTCGAGTTCAATGTCAAGTTCAAATTCGAGTTCATGGTTAAGCTTAGGTCAGTACGAGTTCAAGTTCAAGTTCGAGATCAAGTTCGAGTTCAAATTCAAGTTCGAGTTCAAGTTCAAATTTAAATTCAAATCAGTTAGAGTTAAAATTTAAACTCAAGTTTAGGTCATGTCGAATTAAAGTTCTAGTTCAAATTCAATTTCGAGTTCAAGTTCGAGGTCGAGTTCAAGGCAAATTCAAGTTTGTGTTCAAGTTCGAGTTCAAGTTCAAGTTCAGGTTCGTTCGAGTCCAAATTCAAGTTCGAGTTCAAGTTCGAATTCAAGTTGGAGTTCAAGTTTAAGTTTACGTTTAAATAAGTCCGAGATAAAGTTTAATCTCAAGTTCAGGTCATTTCGAATTCAAGTTCTAGTCGAGTTCAAATTCGATTTCAAGTTCCAGTTCAAGTTAGAGGCAAATTCAAGTTCGAGTTCAAGGTCGAGTTCATGTTTGACTTCAAGTTCAAGTTTAAGTTCAAGTTCAAATCAGTTTTAGTTCAATTTCGCGTTGAGTTCGAGTTCAAGTTCAAATTCAATTTCGAGTTCAAGTCCAAGTTCAAGTTCGAGTTCAAGTTCAAGTTCAGGTCCGTATGAGCCCGAATTCAAGTTCGTGGTAAAGGTCGAATTCAAGTTCTAGTTCAAGTTCAAGTTTAAGTTCAAATCAGTTGGAGTTCAAGTTTAGGTTTAAGTTCAAATCAGTTCGAGTTTAAGAATAAGTTTAAGTTCAGGTCACTTCGAATTCAAGTTCTAGTTCGAGTTCAAAATCAATTTCAAGTTCGAGTTCAAGTTCAAGGCAAATTCAACTTTAAGTTCAAGTTCGAGTTCAAATATATTCAAGTTCAATTTCAAGCTTAATTTCTAGTTCGAGTTTAAGTTCAAGTTCAAGTTCAGTTCAGGTTTAAGTTCAAATCAATTCAAGTTAAGGTACAAGTTCAAGTTTAGGTCACTTCGAATTTAAGTTCTATTTCGAGTTCAATATCGATTTCAAGTTCGAGTTCAAGTTCAAGGCAAATTCAAGTTCGAGTTCAAGTCCGAGTTCAAGTTCGAGTTCATGTTCGACTTCAAGTTCAAGTTCAAGTTCAAGTTCGAATTTAAGTTCATGTTCAGGTCAGTTCGAGTCCAACTTCCAATTCGAGTTCAATTTCGAATTCAAGTTCGAATTCAACTTCGAGTTCAAGTTCAAGTTCAAGTTCAGTTTAGTTCGACTTTAATTTCGCGTTGAAGTTCAATTTCGAGTTCAAATTCAAGTTCAAGTTCGAATTCAAGTTCAAGTTCAAGCTCAACTTCAAGATTAAGGTCAGATCAGTTCGAGTTCAATGTCAAGTTCAAATTCGAGTTCATGTTCAAGTTCAATTCAGTTCGAGTTAAAGTTTAAGTTCAAGTTCGATTCCAAGTTCAAGTTCGAGTTCAAGTTTGAGTTCAAGTTAAAGTTCAAATTCAACTTCAAGTTCAAGTTCGAATTCAAGTTCAGATCAGCTGGAGTTCAAGTTCAGGTTTAAGTTCAAATCAGTTCTAGTTAAGGTATAAGTTTAAGTTCAGGTCAGTTCGTGTCCAAGTAAAAGTTCGAGTTCAAGTTCGAATTCTAGTTCTGGTTCGAGTTAAAGTTCAAGTTCAAGTTCGAGTTCAAGTCTAAGTTTAAACTAAAATTCAGATCAGTTTGAGTTCAAGTTCTAGTTCGAGTTCAAGTTCGAACACAAGTTCAATTTCAAGTTCAAGTTTAAGTTCTAATTCAGATCAGTTTGAGTTCAAGTTCAAATTCGAGATCATGTTCAAATTCATGTTCAAGTTCAAGTTCAATTTCAAGTTCAAGTTCGAGTTCAAGTTAAAGTTCAAATTCAAGTTTAAGTTCAGATCAGTTCCAGTTCAATTTCAAGGCAAATTCAAGTTCGAGTTCATGTTCGAGTTAAAGCTCAAGTTCAGGTCACTTCGAGTTCAAGTTCTAATTCGAGTTCAAGTTCGAATTCAAATTCGAGTTCAAGTTCAAGACAAATTCAAGCTCGAGTTCATCTTCAAATTAAATTCCGACTTCAAGTTCAAGTTTAAGTTCAAATCACTTCGAGTTAAATTTAAGCTCAAGTTCAGGTCAGTTTGAATTCAAGTTCTTGTTCGAGTTCTTAGTTCGAGTTTAAGTTCAGGCAAACTCATTTTCGAATTCAAATTCGAGTTCAAGTTCGAGTTAATGGTCGAGTTGAAGTTCAAGTTCGAAGTTCAACTTAAAGTTCAATTAAATTCAAGTTCAGTTTCGGTTCAAATCTGTTCAAGCTCAATTTCTAGATCGAGTTCAAGTTCAAGTCCAGATAAGTTCGAGTTCAAGTTCAAGTTCAAGTTCAGTTCAGTTCGAGTTTACTTTCGCGTTGAAGTTAAATTTTGAGTTCAAATTCAAGTTCAAGTTCAAGTTCAAGGTCAACTTCAAGTTAAGTCAGATCAGTTCGAGTTCAATTCAAGTTTCAAATTCGCGTTCATGTTCAAGATCAATTCAGTTCGAGTTGCAGTTCAAGTTCAAGTTCGAGTTCAAGTTCAAGTTCGAGTTCGAGTTCAAGTTTAAGTTCAAATTCAACTTCAAGTTCAAGTTCGCGTTCAAATCTGCTCAAGTTCAAGTTCAAGATCAATCTCTAGTTCGAGTTCAGGTTCAGATCAATTGGAGTTCAAGTTCAGGTTTAAGTTCAAATCAGTTCTAGTTAAGTTCAGTTCAGGTCAGTTCGATTCCAAGTTCAAGTTCGAGTTCAGTTCGAATTCAAGTTCTAGTTCGAGTTAAAGTTCAAGTTCAAGTTCAAGTTCAGTCCAACTTCAAACTAAAGTTCAGATCAGTTTGAGTTCAAGTTCTACTTTGAGTTAAGTTCGAATTCAAGTTCAATTTCAAGTTCAAGTTCATGCTATATTTCAGATCAGTAGGAATTTAAGTTCAAATTCAAATCAAGTTCCAATTCAGATCAGTTCAAGTTCAAGTTCGAGTTCAATTTCAAGTTCGAGTTCGAGTTCGAGTTCAAGTTAAAATCAAGTTCAAATTTAAGTTCAGATCAGTTCAGATCAGTTCGAGATCAAGTTCAAGGCAAGCTCAAGTTCAAGTTCTAGTTCGAGTTCAAGTTCAAGGCAAATTCAAGTTCGGGTTCATGTTCGAGTTAAAGTTTAAGCTCAAGTTCAGTCACTTCGAGTTCAAGTTTAATTCCAGTTCAAATTCGAATTCAAGTTCGAATTCAAGTTCAAGGCAAATTCAAGTTCGAGTTCGTCTTCAAATTTAAGTTCGAGTTCAAGTTCAAGTTTAAGTTCAAATCAGTTCGAGTTAAATTTAAGCTCAATTTCAGGTCACTTCGAATTCTAGTTCTTCTTCGAGTTCTAGTTCGAGTTAAAGGTCAAGGCAAATTCAAGTTCAAGTTTAAGCTCAAGATCAGATTAGTTCGAGTGCAATTTCGCGTTGAAGTTCAATTTCGAGTTCAAGTTCAAATTCAAGTTCGAAGTTTAAGTTCAAGTTCAAGCTCAACTTCAAGTTTAAGTTCAGACCAGTTTCAAGTTCAATGTCAAGTTCAAATTCGAGTTCATGTTAAAGACAAGAAGTTCAGGTACGTATCATTTTGAAGTTTAAGTTCAATGTTCGAGTTTAAAGTTCAAGTTCAAGGTCAACTTCAGATTTCAACTTCGAGTTCAAGTTCATAATTCGAGTTCAAGTTCGAATTCAAATTCAAATTCGAGTTCAAGTTCAAGACAAATTCAAGCTCGAGTTCATCTTCAAATTAAAGTTCGACTTCAAGTTCAAGTTTAAGTTCAAATCACTTCGAGTTAAATTTAAGGTCAAGTTCAGGTCAGTTTGAATTCAAGTTTCTTGTTCGAGTTCGAGTTAAAGTTTGAGTTGAAGTTCTAAGTTCAAATTCAGAGCAGCTCGAGTTCAATTTCGCGTTAAAGTTTCAATTTCGAGTTCAAATTTCAAATTCAAGTTCGAGTTTAAGTTCAAGTTAAAAGCTTAACTTTAAGTTTTAGTTTCAGATCAGTTCGAGTTCAATGTCAAGTTCAAATTCGAGTTCATGGTTAAGCTTAGGTCAGTTCGAGTTCAAGTTCAAGTTCAAGTTCGAGATCAAAGTTCGAGTTTCAAAACAAATTCAAGTTTCGAGTTCAAGTTCAAATTTAAATTCAAATCAGTTAGAGTTAAAATTTAAACTCAAGTTTAGGTCATGTCGAATTAAAGTTCTAGTTCAAATTCAATTTCGAGTTCAAGTTCGAGTCGAGTTCAAGGCAAATTCAAGTTTTGTTTCAAGTTCGAGTTCAAGTTCAAGTTCAGGTTCGTTCGAGTCCAAATTCAAGTTCGAGTTCAAGTTCGAATTCAAGTTGGAGTTCAAGTTTAAGTTTACGTTTAAATAAGTCCGAGATAAAGTTTAATCTCAAGTTCACTCATTTCGAATTCAAGTTCTAGTCGAGTTCAATTCGATTTCAAGTTCCAGTTCAAGTTAGAGGCAAATTCAAGTTCGAGTTCAAGGTCGAGTTCATGTTTGACTTCAAGTTCAAGTTTAAGTTCAAGTTCAAATCAGTTTTAGTTCAATTTCGCGTTGAGTTCGAGTTCAAGTTCAAATTCAATTTCGAGTTCAAGTCCAAGTTCAAGTTCGAGTTCAAGTTCAAGTTCAGGTCCGTATGAGCCCGAATTCAAGTTCGTGGTAAAGGTCGAATTCAAGTTCTAGTTCAAGTTCAAGTTTAAGTTCAAATCAGTTGGAGTTCAAGTTTAGGTTTAAGTTCAAATCAGTTCGAGTTTAAGAATAAGTTTAAAGTTCAGGTCACTTCGAATTCAAGTTCTAGTTCGAGTTCAAAATCAATTTCAAGTTCGAGTTCAAGTTCAAGGCAAATTCAACTTTAAGTTCAAGTTCGAGTTCAAATATATTCAAGTTCAATTTCAAGCTTAATTTCTAGTTCGAGTTTAAGTTCAAGTTCAAGTTCAGTTCAGGTTTAAGTTCAAATCAATTCAAGTTAAGGTACAAGTTCAAGTTTAGGTCACTTCGAATTTAAGTTCTATTTCGAGTTCAATATCAATTTCAAGTTCGAGTTCAAGTTCAAGGCAAATTCAAGTTCGAGTTCAAGTCCGAGTTCAAGTTCGAGTTCATGTTCGACTTCAAGTTCAAGTTCAAGTTCAAGTTCGAATTTAAGTTCATGTTCAGGTCAGTTCGAGTCCAACTTCCAATTCGAGTTCAATTTCGAATTCAAGTTCGAATTCAACTTCGAGTTCAAGTTCAAGTTCAAGTTCAGTTTAGTTCGACTTTAATTTCGCGTTGAAGTTCAATTTCGAGTTCAAATTCAAGTTCAAGTTCGAATTCAAGTTCAAGTTCAAGCTCAACTTCAAGATTAAGGTCAGATCAGTTCGAGTTCAATGTCAAGTTCAAATTCGAGTTCATGTTCAAGTTCAATTCAGTTCGAGTTAAAGTTTAAGTTCAAGTTCGATTCCAAGTTCAAGTTCGAGTTCAAGTTTGAGTTCAAGTTAAAGTTCAAATTCAACTTCAAGTTCAAGTTCGAATTCAAGTTCAGATCAGCTGGAGTTCAAGTTCAGTTTAAGTTCAAATCAGTTCTAGTTAAGGTATAAGTTTAAGTTCAGGTCAGTTCGTGTCCAAGTAAAAGTTCGAGTTCAAGTTCGAATTCTAGTTCTGGTTCGAGTTAAAGTTCAAGTTCAAGTTCGAGTTCAAGTCTAAGTTTAAACTAAAATTCAGATCAGTTTGAGTTCAAGTTCTAGTTCGAGTTCAAGTTCGAACACAAGTTCAATTTCAAGTTCAAGTTTAAGTTCTAATTCAGATCAGTTTGAGTTCAAGTTCAAATTCGAGATCATGTTCAAATTCATGTTCAAGTTCAAGTTCAATTTCAAGTTCAAGTTCGAGTTCAAGTTAAAGTTCAAGTTCAAGTTTAAGTTCAGATCAGTTGCAGTTCAATTTCAAGGCAAATTCAAGTTCGAGTTCATGTTCGAGTTAAAGCTCAAGTTCAGGTCACTTCGAGTTCAAGTTCTAATTCGAGTTCAAGTTCGAATTCAAATTCGAGTTCAAGTTCAAGACAAATTCAAGCTCGAGTTCATCTTCAAATTAAAGTCCGACTTCAAGTTCAAGTTTAAGTTTCAAATCACTTCGAGTTAAATTTAAGGTCAAGTTCAGGTCAGTTTGAATTCAAGTTCTTGTTCGAGTTCGAGTTAAAGTTTGAGTTGAAGTTCTAGTTCAAATTCAGAGCAGCTCGAGTTCAATTTCGCGTTAAAGTTCAATTTCGAGTTCAAATTCAAATTCAAGTTCGAGTTTAAGTTCAAGTTAAAGCTTAACTTTAAGTTTTAGTTCAGATCAGTTCGAGTTCAATGTCAAGTTCAAATTCGAGTTCATGGTTAAGCTTAGGTCAGTACGAGTTCAAGTTCAAGTCGAGATCAAGTTCGAGTTCAAATTCAAGTTCGAGTTCAAGTTCAAATTTAAATTCAAATCAGTTAGAGTTAAAATTTAAACTCAAGTTTAGGTCATGTCGAATTAAAGTTCTAGTTCAAATTCATTTCGAGTTCAAGTTCGAGGTCGAGTTCAAGGCAAATTCAAGTTTGTGTTCAAGTTCGAGTTCAAGTTCAAGTTCAGGTTCGTTCGAGTCCAAATTCAAGTTCGAGTTCAAGTTCGAATTCAAGTTGGAGTTCAAGTTTAAGTTTACGTTTAAATAAGTCCGAGATAAAGTTAATCTCAAGTTCAGGTCATTTCGAATTCAAGTTCTAGTCGAGTTCAAATTCGATTTCAAGTTCCAGTTCAAGTTAGAGGCAAATTCAAGTTCGAGTTCAAGGTCGAGTTCATGTTTGACTTCAAGTTCAAGTTTAAGTTCAAGTTCAAATCAGTTTTAGTTCAATTTCGCGTTGAGTTCGAGTTCAAGTTCAAATTCAATTCGAGTTCAAGTCCAAGTTCAAGTTCGAGTTCAAGTTCAAGTTCAGGTCCGTATGAGCCCGAATTCAAGTTCGTGGTAAAGGTCGAATTCAAGTTCTAGTTCAAGTTCAAGTTTAAGTTCAAATCAGTTGGAGTTCAAGTTTAGGTTTAAGTTCAAATCAGTTCGAGTTTAAGTTAAGATAAGTTAAGTTCAGGTCACTTCGAATTCAAGTTCTAGTTCGAGTTCAAAATCAATTTCAAGTTCGAGTTCAAGTTCAAGGCAAATTCAACTTTAAGTTCAAGTTCGAGTTCAAATATATTCAAGTTCAATTTCAAGCTTAATTTCTAGTTCGAGTTTAAGTTCAAGTTCAAGTTCAGTTCAGGTTAAGTTCAAATCAATTCAAGTTAAGGTACAAGTTCAAGTTTAGGTCACTTCGAATTTAAGTTCTATTTCGAGTTCAATATCGATTTCAAGTTCGAGTTCAAGTTCAAGGCAAATTCAAGTTCGAGTTCAAGTCCGAGTTCAAGTTCGAGTTCATGTTCGACTTCAAGTTCAAGTTCAAGTTCAAGTTCGAATTTAAGTTCATGTTCAGGTCAGTTCGAGTCCAAACTTCCATTCGAGTTCAATTTCGAATTCAAGTTCGAATTCAACTTCGAGTTCAAGTTCAAGTTCAAGTTCAGTTTAGTTCGACTTTAATTTCGCGTTGAAGTTCAATTTCGAGTTCAAATTCAAGTTCAAGTTCGAATTCAAGTTCAAGTTCAAGCTCAACTTCAAGATTAAGGTCAGATCAGTTCGAGTTCAATGTCAAGTTCAAATTCGAGTTCATGTTCAAGTTCAATTCAGTTCGAGTTAAAGTTTAAGTTCAAGTTCGATTCCAAGTTCAAGTTCGAGTTCAAGTTTGAGTTCAAGTTAAAGTTCAAATTCAACTTCAAGTTCAAGTTCGAATTCAAGTTCAGATCAGCTGGAGTTCAAGTTCAGGTTTAAGTTCAAATCAGTTCTAGTTAAGGTATAAGTTTAAGTTCAGGTCAGTTCGTGTCCAAGTAAAAGTTCGAGTTCAAGTTCGAATTCTAGTTCTGGTTCGAGTTAAAGTTCAAGTTCAAGTTCGAGTTCAAGTCTAAGTTTAAACTAAAATTCAGATCAGTTTGAGTTCAAGTTCTAGTTCGAGTTCAAGTTCGAACACAAGTTCAATTTCAAGTTCAAGTTTAAGTTCTAATTCAGATCAGTTTGAGTTCAAGTTCAAATTCGGATCATGTTCAAATTCATGTTCAAGTTCAAGTTCAATTTCAAGTTCAAGTTCGAGTTCAAGTTAAAGTTCAAGTTCAAGTTCAGTTCAAGTTCAAGTTCAATCAGTTCCAGTTCAATTTCAAGGCAAATTCAAGTTCGAGTTCATGTTCGAGTAAAGCTCAAGTTCAGGTCACTTCAAGTTCAAGAGTTCAAGCTTCAAATTCGAGTTTCAAGTTCAAGATTCAAGCTCGAGTTCAGAGTTCAAATTTCAAATTGGTGTCATCAAGTATTCAATGTTCAAATTCAGACATTCAAGTCGATTTCATCTTAATTAAAGTCCGACTTCAAGTTCAAGTTTAAGTTCAAATCACTTCGAGTTAAATTTAAGGTCAAGTTCAGGTCAGTTTGAATTCAAGTTCTTGTTCGAGTTCGAGAGTAAAGTTTGAGTTGAAGTTCTAGTTCAAATTCAGAGCAGCTCGAGTTCAATTTCGCGTTAAAGTTCAATTTCGAGTTCAAATTCAAATTCAAGTTCGAGTTTAAGTTCAAGTTAAAGCTTAACTTTAAGTTTTAGTTCAGATCAGTTCGAGTTCAATGTCAAGTTCAAATTCGAGTTCATGGTTAAGCTTAGGTCAGTACGAGTTCAAGTTCAAGTTCGAGATCAAGTTCGAGTTCAAATTCAAGTTCGAGTTCAAGTTCAAATTTAAATTCAAATCAGTTAGAGTTAAAATTTAAACTCAAGTTTAGGTCATGTCGAATTAAAGTTCTAGTTCAAATTCAATTTCGAGTTCAAGTTCGAGGTCGAGTTCAAGGCAATTCAAGTTTGTGTTCAAGTTCGAGTTCAAGTTCAAGTTCAGGTTCGTTCGAGTCCAAATTCAAGTTCGAGTTCAAGTTCGAATTCAAGTTGGAGTTCAAGTTTAAGTTTACGTTTAAATAAGTCCGAGATAAAGTTTAATCTCAAGTTCAGGTCATTTCGAATTCAAGTTCTAGTCGAGTTCAAATTCGATTTCAAGTTCCAGTTCAAGTTAGAGGCAAATTCAAGTTCGAGTTCAAGGTCGAGTTCATGTTTGACTTCAAGTTCAAGTTTAAGTTCAAGTTCAAATCAGTTTTAGTTCAATTTCGCGTTGAGTTCGAGTTCAAGTTCAAATTCAATTTCGAGTTCAAGTCCAAGTTCAAGTTCGAGTTCAAGTTCAAGTTCAGGTCCGTATGAGCCCGAATTCAAGTTCGTGTAAAGGTCGAATTCAAGTTCTAGTTCAAGTTCAAGTTTAAGTTCAAATCAGTTGGAGTTCAAGTTTAGGTTTAAGTTCAAATCAGTTCGAGTTTAAGAATAAGTTTAAGTTCAGGTCACTTCGAATTCAAGTTCTAGTTCGAGTTCAAAATCAATTTCAAGTTCGGGTTCAAGTTCAAGGCAAATTCAACTTTAAGTTCAAGTTCGAGTTCAAATATATTCAAGTTCAATTTCAAGCTTAATTTCTAGTTCGAGTTTAAGTTCAAGTTCAAGTTCAGTTCAGGTTTAAGTTCAAATCAATTCAAGTTAAGGTACAAGTTCAAGTTCAGGTCACTTCGAATTTAAGTTCTATTTCGAGTTCAATATCGATTTCAAGTTCGAGTTCAAGTTCAAGGCAAATTCAAGTTCGAGTTCAAGTCCGAGTTCAAGTTCGAGTTCATGTTCGACTTCAAGTTCAAGTTCAAGTTCAAGTTCGAATTTAAGTTCATGTTCAGGTCAGTTCGAGTCCAACTTCCAATTCGAGTTCATTTCGAATTCAAGTTCGAATTCAACTTCGAGTTCAAGTTCAAGTTCAAGTTCAGTTTAGTTCGACTTTAATTTCGCGTTGAAGTTCAATTTCGAGTTCAAATTCAAGTTCAAGTTCGAATTCAAGTTCAAGTTCAAGCTCAACTTCAAGATTAAGGTCAGATCAGTTCGAGTTCAATGTCAAGTTCAAATTCGAGTTCATGTTCAAGTTCAATTCAGTTCGAGTTAAAGTTTAAGTTCAAGTTCGATTCCAAGTTCAAGTTCGAGTTCAAGTTTGAGTTCAAGTTAAAGTTCAAATTCAACTTCAAGTTCAAGTTCGAATTCAAGTTCAGATCAGCTGGAGTTCAAGTTCAGGTTTAAGTTCAAATCAGTTCTAGTTAAGGTATAAGTTTAAGTTCAGGTCAGTTCGTGTCCAAGTAAAAGTTCGAGTTCAAGTTCGAATTCTAGTTCTGGTTCGAGTTAAAGTTCAAGTTCAAGTTCGAGTTCAAGTCTAAGTTTAAACTAAAATTCAGATCAGTTTGAGTTCAAGTTCTAGTTCGAGTTCAAGTTCGAACACAAGTTCAATTTCAAGTTCAAGTTTAAGTTCTAATTCAGATCAGTTTGAGTTCAAGTTCAAATTCGAGATCATGTTCAAATTCATGTTCAAGTTCAAGTTCAATTTCAAGTTCAAGTTCGAGTTCAAGTTAAAGTTCAAATTCAAGTTTAAGTTCAGATCAGTTCCAGTTCAATTTCAAGGCAAATTCAAGTTCGAGTTCATGTTCGAGTTAAAGCTCAAGTTCAGGTCACTTCGAGTTCAAGTTCTAATTCGAGTTCAAGTTCGAATTCAAATTCGAGTTCAAGTTCAAGACAAATTCAAGCTCGAGTTCATCTTCAAATTAAATTCCGACTTCAAGTTCAAGTTTAAGTTCAAATCACTTCGAGTTAAATTTAAGCTCAAGTTCAGGTCAGTTTGAATTCAAGTTCTTGTTCGAGTTCTAGTTCGAGTTTAAGTTCAAGGCAAACTCAATTTCGAATTCAAATTCGAGTTCAAGTTCGAGTTAATGGTCGAGTTGAAGTTCAAGTTCGAGTTCAACTTAAAGTTCAAATTAAATTCAAGTTCAGTTTCGGGTTCAAATCTGTTCAAGCTCAATTTCTAGATCGAGTTCAAGTTCAAGTCCAGATAAGTTCGAGTTCAAGTTCAAGTTCAAGTTCAGTTCAGTTCGAGTTTACTTTCGCGTTGAAGTTAAATTTTGAGTTCAAATTCAAGTTCAAGTTCAAGTTCAAGGTCAACTTCAAGTTTAAGGTCAGATCAGTTCGAGTTCAATGTCAAGTTCAAATTCGCGTTCATGTTCAAGATCAATTCAGTTCGAGTTGCAGTTCAAGTTCAAGTTCGAGTTCAAGTTCGAGTTTAAGTTTAAGTTCAAATTCAACTTCAAGTTCAAGTTCGCGTTCAAATCTGCTCAAGTTCAAGTTCAAGATCAATCTCTAGTTCGAGTTCAGGTTCAGATCAATTGGAGTTCAAGTTCAGGTTTAAGTTCAAATCAGTTCTAGTTAAGGTATAAGTTCAAGTTCAGGTCAGTTCGATTCCAAGTTCAAGTTCGAGTTCAAGTTCGAATTCAAGTTCTAGTTCGAGTTAAAGTTCAAGTTCAAGTTCAAGTTCAAGTCCAACTTCAAACTAAAGTTCAGATCAGTTTGAGTTCAAGTTCTACTTTGAGTTTAAGTTCGAATTCAAGTTCAATTTCAAGTTCAAGTTCATGCTATATTTCAGATCAGTAGGAATTTAAGTTCAAATTCAAAATCAAGTTCCAATTCAGATCAGTTCAAGTTCAAGTTCGAGTTCAATTTCAAGTTCGAGTTCGAGTTCGAGTTCAAGTTAAAAATCAAGTTCAAATTTAAGTTCAAATCAGTTCAGATCAATTTGAGATCAAGTTCAAAGCAAGCTCAAGTTCAAGTTCTAGTTCGAGTTCAAGTTCAAGGCAAATTCAAGTTCGGGTTAATGTTCGAGTTAAAGTTTAAGCTCAAGTTCAGGTCACTTCGAGTTCAAGTTTTAGTTCCAGTTCAAATTCGAATTCAAGTTCGAATTCAAGTTCAAGGCAAATTCAAGTTCGAGTTCGTCTTCAAATTTAAGTTCGAGTTCAAGTTCAAGTTTAAGTTCAAATCAGTTCGAGTTAAATTTAAGCTCAATTTCAGGTCACTTCGAATTCTAGTTCTTCTTCGAGTTCTAGTTCGAGTTAAAGGTCAAGGCAAATTCAAGTTCAAGTTTAAGCTCAAGATCAGATTAGTTCGAGTGCAATTTCGCGTTGAAGTTCAATTTCGAGTTCAAGTTCAAATTCAAGTTCGAGTTTAAGTTCAAGTTCAAGCTCAACTTCAAGTTTAAATTCAGACCAGTTCAAGTTCAATGTCAAGTTCAAATTCGAGTTCATGTTAAAGATCAGGTACGTATCAGTTGAAGTTTAAATTCAAGTTCGAGTTCAAGTTCAAGTTCGAGATCAAGTTCGAGTTCAAGTTTAAGTTCGAGTGCAAGTTGGAGTTCAAGTTCGAGTTAAAGTTTAAGTTCAAATTCAACTTCAAGTTCAAGTTCGAGCCCAAATCTGTTCAAGTTCATGTTCAAGCTCAATTTATATTTCGAATAAAAGTTCAAGTTCAAGTTCAGATCAGTTGGAGTTCAAGTTCAGGTTTAAATTCAAATCAGTTCGAGTTAAAGTATAAGTTTAAGTTCAGGTCGTTCGAGTCCAAGTTCAAGTTCAAATTCAAGTTCGAATTCAAGTTCTAGTTCGAGTTAAAGTTCAAGTTCAAGTTCAAACTAAACTTCAGATCATTTTGATTTCAAGTTCTAGTTCGAGTTCAAGTTCTATTTCAAGTTCAAATCAGTTCAAGTTCAAGATCAATTTAACGTTAAAGTTCAAGTTCAATTTAAGATCAGATCAGTTCGAGATCAAGTTCAAAGCAAGCCCAAGTTCAAGTTCTAGTTCGAGTTCAAGTTCGAGTTCAAGCTGAAGGAAAATTCAAGTTCGTGTTAATGTTCGAGTTCAAATTCGAGTTCAAGTTCGAGTTCAAGTTCGAGTTCAAGATCAAGTTCAAGTTTAAGTTCAAACTCAAGTATAAATTTAACTTCAGATCATTTCGAGTACAAGATCAAGTTCAAGTTCAAGTTCAAGTTCTAGTTCAAGTTCAAGTTCAAGTTCAAGTCCGAGCTCATGTTCAGATCAGTTCAAGTTCAATTTCAAGTTTAAGTTCAAATCAGTTCGAGTTAAAGTTTAAGTTTAAGTTTAGGTCAGTTCGAGTCCAAGTTCAAGCTCGAGTTCAAGTTCATATTCAACTTCGTGTTCTAGTTCGAGTTGAAATTCGCGTTCAAGTTCAAGTTTCAGTTCAAAGCAAATTTAAATTCGAGTTTAATTTCGAGTTTAACTTCAAGGTTCAGATCAGTTCGAGTTCAAGTTCATGTTTAAGTTCAGATAAGTCCTAATTGAAGTTTAAGTTTAAGTTCAAATCAGGTGGAATTCATGTTGAAGTTCAAGTTCAGTTCAGTTCGATTTTAAGTTCGAGTTTAAGTTCAAGTTCAAGTTCATGTTTAGATCAGTTCGAGTTAAAGTTTAAGTTCAGTTTAGTTCGAGCTCAATTTCAAGTTCATGTTCATGTCATATCGAGTTCGATTTAAGTTCAAGATCGAGTTCAATTTCGAGTTCAATTTCAATTGAAGTTCAAGCTCAATCTCAAGTTCAAGTTTAAATAAGATCAGTTCTAGTTCAAGTTCAAGTTCAAAGCAAGTTCAAGTTTAAGTTCAAATTATTTCGAGTTAAAGTTTAAACTCAAGTTCAGGTCACTTCGAATTCAAGTTATAGTTCGAGTTCAAGTTCGAATTCAAGTTCGAATTCAAGTTCAAGGTTCAAGGTAAATTCAAGTTTGAGTTCACCTTCAAATTCAAGTTCGAATTCAAGTTCAAGTTTAAATTTAAGCCCAAATTCAGGTCACTTTGAATTCAAGTTCTTGTTCGAATTCAAGTTCGAGTTCAAGTTCGAGTGCAAGTTCTAGGCAAATTCAAGTTCGTGTTCAGGTTCGAGTTGAAGCTTAAGTTCAGGTCAGTTTGAGTGCAATTTTGCTTTAAAGTTCAATTTCGAGTTCAAATCTGTTCAAGTTCAAGTTCAAGCTCAATTTCTAGTTCCAGTTCAAGTTCAAGTTCAAATTTTGATCAGTTCGAGTTCAAGTTTAAGTTTAAGTTCAAATCATTTCGAATTAAAGTACAATTTCAAGTTCAGGTCATTCGAGTCCAAGTTCAAATTTAAGACTCGAGTTCAATTTCGAATTCAAGTCCGATTTAAAGTTCAAATTCAAGTTGAGTTCAAGTTCAAGTTCAAGCTAAAGTTCAGATCAGTTTGAGTTCAATTCTAATTCGAGTTCAAGTTCGAATTCAAGTGAATTTCAAGTTCGAGTTCATGTTCCAGTTCAAGTTCAAGGCAAATTCAAGTTCGAGTTCAAGTTCGAGTTCAATTCGAGTTCAAGTTCGAGTTCAAGTTCAAGTTTAAGTTCAGGTCCGTTCGATTTCAAATTCAAGTTCTATTTCAAGTTCGAATTCAAGTTCGAGTTCAAGTTCGAGTTAAAGTTTGAGTTGAAGTTCTAGTTCAAATTCAGAGATCAGCTCGACTTCAATTTCGCGATAAAGTCCAATTTCGAGTTCAAATTCAAATTCAAGTTCGAGTT
>JAKKIB010000162.1:0-12029 GCA_023089585.1 Melophagus ovinus
TCGAACTTGAACTTGAAATTGAACTTGAATTCGAACTTGAACTCGAACTAGAACTTAAACTCAAACTGGTCTAACGTTTTGTTTGAACTTGAACACGAACATGAACTCGAACTTGAACTCGAACTGATTTGAACTTGAACTTGAACTCGAATTTGAACTCGAACTTGAACTGATTTGAACTGGAACTTGAAACTGATCTTGAACTTGAACTGATTTGAACTTGATCTTGAACTTGACCTCGATCTTGAACTTGAACTCAAACTGATCTGAATTAGAACTTGAACTTGAACTTGAAATTAGCCTTGAATTCGAACTTGAACTCTAACTAGAACTTAAACTCAAACTGATCTGAAGTTTAGTTTGAACTTGAACTTGAATTCGAATGTGAACTTGAATTTTAACTCGAACTAGAACTTGAATTCGAACTTGCACTCGAACTTGAACTTGAACACGAGCTTACCTGAAATTGAACTTATACCTTAACTCGAACTGATTTGAACTTAAACCTGAACATGAACTCCAACTGATCTGAACTTTAACTTGAACTTGAACTCGAACTAGAGATTTAGCTTGAACTTACACTTGAACAGATTTGAACTCGAACTTGAATTTGAAGCTGAATTTGAACTTAAACTTGAACTCGAACTTGAACTAGAACTTGAACTTGAACTGAAACTTGAACTTGAACTTCAACTCGAACTGACCTGAACTTGAAAATGAACTTGAACATGACATTGAACTCGAACTTATCTGAACTTAAGTTTGAACTTGAGCTTGAACTTGAACTTGATCTCGCATTTGAATTTGAACTTGAACTCGAATTTGAAGTTAGACTAGAACTGGCCTGAACTTGAATTCGAATTTGAAGTCGAACATGACCTCGAACTTGAACTCTAACTTGAATTTGCCTTGAACTTGAACTCGAACTTGAAATCGAAATTGAACTCGAACTAGAACTTGAATTCAAATGACTTGAACTTGAGCTTACACTTTAACTCGATCTGAGTTGAACTTAAACTTGAACTTGAACTTGAACTTGAATTCGAACTTAAACTCGAACTTGAATTCGGACTTAAACGACCTGAACTTAAACTTGAACTTGAACTCTACTTGAATTTAAGCATGAACTCGAACTTTAAATTTAAAATGAACTTGAACTTAAACTCGAACTTGAATTTGCCTTGAACTTGAACTCGAACTTGAATTTGACCTTGAACTTTAATTCAAAGTGATCTAAACTTGAGCTTAAATTTTACTTGAACTGATTTAAACTTAAACTTGAACTCGAACTTGAATTTGAAGATTAACTAGAACTTAAATTTACCTTGAATTTGAACTTGAACTTGAATTCGAACTTGAACTCGAACTAGAACTTGAACTAGAAATTGAATTCGAAATTATACTCGAACTTGAATTCGGACTTGAACTAGAACTTGAATTCCAACTTGAACTCGAACTTGAATTTGAACTTGAACTCGAACTTTAACTCGAACTTGAACTTGAAATTGAACTTGAATTCGAACTTGAACTCGAACTAAACTTAAACTCAAACTGACTAAAGTTTAGTTTGAACTTGAACACGAACTTGAACTGGAACTGAACTCGAACTTGAAACTCGAACTTGAATCGAACTTGAACTCAAACTTGAAATTGAACTTGAACTTCACATTTAACTCAAACGGAGCTGAATTTAAACTTGAACTTGAGCATGGACTTGAACTTGAAATCGAACTTGAATTTGAACTTAACTCAAAATTGAACTTTCTCACGAAATTATACTCGAACTGATCTGAACTTAAACTTGAACTCGAACTTTAACTCGAACTTGAATTCGATCTTGAACCCGAACTTGAAGTTGCACTCGAACTGACCTGAACTTGAACTTAAACTTGAACTTGAACTTGAACTTGAAGTCGAACATAAACTCGAACATGAACTAGGACTTGAACTCGAATTTGAATTTGCTTGAACTTGAACTCGAACTTGAAATCGAAATTGAACTCGGACTAGAACTTAATTTCGAAGTGACCTGAACTTCGAACTGATTTGAACTTAAACTTGACCTTGAACTCGAACTTGAATTCGGACTCAAACGGATCTGAACTCGAAGTTGAACTCGATCTTGAACTCGAACTTGAATTCCAACTTAAACTCGAACTGAATTTGCCTTGAACTTGAACTCGAACTTGAACTCGAACTTGAAATTTGCCTTGAACTTGAACTCGAACTTGAACTCGAACTTGAACTTGAACTTGAACTTGAATTCGAAGTGACCTAAACTTGAGCTTAAATTTAACGCGAACTGATTTGAACTTAAACTTGAACTTGAACTCGAACTTGAATTTGAAGATGAACTCGAACTTGAATTTACCTTGAACTTGAACTCGAACTTGAATTCGAACTTGAACTCGAACACGAACTTTAATTCGAAGTGACCTGAATTTAACTCGAAATAATTTGAACTTAAACTTGAACTTGAATTTGAACTGATTTGAACTTGAATTTGAACTCGAACTTGAACTCGAACTTAAACTCGAACTTGAACTCGAACTTTAAATTGAACTTGAACTTGAACTTGAACTGATCTGAACTTAAACTTGAAATTGACCTCGAAACTTGAACTTGAACTCAAACTGATCTGAATTAGAACTTGAACTTGCACTTGAATTCGAACATAAACTCGAACATGAACTCGGACTTGAACTCGAATTTGAATTTGCCTGAACTTGAACTCGAACGTGAAATCGAAATTGAACTCGGACTAGAACTTAATTTCGAAGTGACCTGAACTTGAGCGTAAACTTTAACTCGAACTGATTTGAACTTAAACTTGACCTGAACTCGAACTTGAACTCGAACTTGAATTCCAACTGAACTCGAACTTAAATTTGAACTTGAACTCGAACTTTAACTCGAACTAGAACCCGAACTTGTAATTCAACATGAACTATAACCTGAAATTGACTCGAATTGACCTGAACTTGAACTTAAACTTGAACTTGAACTTGAACTTGAACTCGACCTTTAACTCGAATTTCAACTCGAACTTGAATTTCCCTTGAACATAAACTTGAACTTAAATTCGAACTTGAACTCGAACAAGAACTTGAATTCGAAGTGACCTGAACTTGAACTTAAACTTGAACTTGAACTTGAAGTCGAACAAAAACTCGAACATGAACTCGGACTTGAACTCGAACTTGAATTTGCCTTGAACTTCAACTCGAACTTGAAATGGAAATTGAACTCGAACTAGAACTTGAATTCGAAGTGACCTGAACTTGAGCTTAAACTGTAACTCGAACTGATTTGAACTTAAACTTGAACTCGAAATTGAATTCTAAATTAAACTCGAATTTAAAATCGGACTCAAACGGACCTGAACTTGAACTTGAACTCGAACTTGAAACTCGAAATTAAACTCGAACTTAAATTCCAACTTGAATTCGAACTTGAAAATGAACTTGAACTCGAAATCGGATTTGAACTCGAACTTGAAGTTGAACTCGAACTGACCTGAACTTGAACTTAAACTTGAACTTGAATTAAATTTGAACTTGAACTCGAACTTTAACTCGAACTTGAACTCGAACTCGAACTTGAACTCGAACTTAAACTTGGACTCGAACTGACCTGAACTTAAACTTGAACTTGAACTTGAACACGACCTTTAACTCGAACTTGAACTCGAACTTGAACTCGAACTTGAATTTACTTGAACTTGAACTCGAACTTGAATTTGAACTTGAACTTTAATTCAAAGTGACCTGAACTTGAGCTTAAATTTTACTTGAACTGATTTAAACTTAAACTTAAACTTGAACTCGAACTTGAATTTGAAGATGAACTAGAACTTAAATTTACATTGAAGTTGAACTCGAACTTGAATTCGAACTTGAACTCGAACTAGAACTTGAACTCGAAATTGAATTCGAAATTATACTCCTAACTTGAATTCGGACACAAAGGATCTGAACTCGAACTTGAACTCGAACTTGAACTAGAACTTGAATTTGAATTTGAACTCGAACTTTAACTCGACTTGAACTTGAAATTGAACTTGAATTCGAACTTGAACTCGAACTAGAACTTAAACTCAAACTGGTCTAACGTTTTGTTTGAACTTGAACACAACATGAACTCGAACTTGAACTCGAACTGATTTGAACTTGAACTTGAACTCGAATTTGAACTCGAACTTGAACTCGTATTTGAACTCGAACTTGAAACTGATCTTGAACTTGAACTGATCTGAACTTGAACTTGAACTTGACCTCGAACTTGAACTTGAACTCAAACTGATCTGAATTAGAACTTGAACTTGAACTTGAAATTGAACTTGAATTCGACCTTGAACTCTAACTAGAACTTACAACGCAAACTGATCTGAAGTTTAGTTTGAACTTGAACTTGAATTCGAATGTTAACTTGAATTTTAACTCGAACTAGAACTTGAATTCGAACTTGCACTCGAACTTGAACTTGAACACGAGCTTACCTGAAATTGAACTTATAACTTAACTCGAACTGATTTGATTTTAACCTTAACATGAACTCCAACTGATCTGAACTTTAACTTGAACTTGAACCCGAACTAGAGATTTAGCTTGAACTTACACTTGAACAGATTTGAACTCGAACTTGAATTTGAAGCTGAATTTGAACTTAAACTTGAACTCGAACTTGAACTCGAACTTGAACTTGAACTAAACTACTTGAACTTGAACTTCAACTCGAACTGACCTGAACTTGAAAATGAACCTGAACATGACATTGAACTCGAACTTATCTGAACTTAAGTTTGAACTTGAGCTTGAACTTGAACTTGATCTCGCATTTGAATTTGAACTTGAACTCGAATTTGAAGTTAGACTCGAACTGACCTGAACTTGAATTCGAATTTGAAGTCGAACATGACCTCGGACTTGAACTCTAACTTGAATTTGCCTTGAACTTGAACTCGAACTTGAAATCGAAATTGAACTCGAACTAGAACTTGAATTCAAAATGACCTGAACTTGAGCTTACACTTTAACCGATCTGAGTTGAACTTAAACTTGAACTTGAACTTGAACTTGAATTCGAACTTAAACTCGAACTTGAATTCGGACTTAAACGGACCTGAACTTGAACTTGAACTTGAACTCTACTTGAATTTAAGCATGAACTCGAATTTAAATTTAAACTTGAACACGAACTTAAACTCGAACTTGAAGTTGGACTCGAACTTACCTGAAATTGACTTAAACTTGAACTTAACTTGAACTTGAACTTGAAGTGCAACTTGAATTCGAACTTGAACTCGAACTAGAACTTGAAATCGAAGTGACCTGAAGTTGAACAAAACTTTATACTGGAACTGATTTGAACTTAAACTTGAACTTGAACTCGAACTGATCTGAACTTGGACCTGAACTTGAACTCGAAGTTGAACTCGAACTTGAATTTACCCTTGAACTTGAACTCGAACTAGAACTTTAACTTGCCTTGAACTTGATCTTGAACTGATCTAAACTTAACTTGAACTTGAACTTGAATTTGAATTCCAACTTGATCTCGAACTTGAATTTGAAATTGAACTCCAACTGAATTTGAACTTAAACCTTAACTCGAAAAGATTTGAACTTATACCCTGAACTTAAACTCCAACTGATCTAAACTTGAACTTTAATTTGAACTCGAACTAGAAATTGAGCTTGTACTTGAAGGGATTTGAACTCGAACTTGAACTTGAAGTTTAATTTGAACTTAAACTTGAACTCCAACATGAACTCGAACTAGAGATTGAGCTTGAACTTGAACTTGAACAGATTTGAACTCGAACTTGAACTTGAACTTGAACTCGAACTTGAACTTGAACTTAAACTCGAAATGACCTGAACTTGAACATGACTCGAATTTGAACTTGATATTGAATTCGAAACTGATCTAAACTTAACTTGAACTGAGCTTGAACATGAACTTAAACTCGAACTTGAATTGAACTTGAAATCGAAATTGAACTTCAACGCGAAACTAAACTCGAACTGATCTGAACTTGAACTCGAACTTTAACTCGAACTTGAATTCGATCTTGAACTCGAACTTGAAGTTGGACTCGAACTGACCTGAACTTGAGCTTAAACTTGAACTTGAACTTAAATTTGAAGTCGAACATAAACTCGAACATGAATTTGGACTTGAACTCGAACTTGAATTTGCCTTGAACTTGCAATCGAAATTGAACTCAAATTAGAATTTGAATTCGAAGTGACCTGAACTTGAGCTTAAACTTTAACTCGAAACTGATTTGATTTAAACTTGAACTTGAACTCGAAACTGATTCGAAATTAAATTTGAACTTGAACTCGACTTTAACTCGAACTTTACTCGAACTTGAACTCGAACTCGAAATTGAACTCGAACTTAAACTTGGACTCGAATTGACCTGAACTTAAAACTTGAACTTGAACTCGACCTTTAACTCGAACTTGAACTCGAACTTGAATTTGAACTTGAATTCTAAGTGACCTGAACTTGAGCTTAAATTTAACTCGAACTGATTTGAAGTTAAACTTGAACTTGAACTAGAACTTGAACTCGAACTTGAACTCGAACTTGAACTTGAGCTTAAATATACCTCGAACTGATTTGAACTTAAACTTGAACTTGAAATCGAACTGAATTTGAAGGTGAACTCGAACTTGAATTTACCTTGAACTTGAACTCGAACTTGAATTCAAACTTGAACTCGAACTAGAACTCGAATTCGAAGTGACCTGAACTTGAGCTTAAATTTAACTCGAACTGATTTGAACTTAAACTTGAACTTGAACTCGAACTTGAATTTGAAGGTGAACTCGAACTTGAATTTACCTTGAACTTGAACACGAACTGAACTCGAATTGGAACTCGAACATGAACTCGAACTTGAAATTAAATTTGAACTTGACATTTAACTCGAACTGATCTGAATTTAAACTTAAATTTGAGTTTGAACTTGAACTTGAACTCGAACTTGAATTCGAACTTGAACTCGAACTAGAACTTTAATTCGAAGTGACCTGAACTTGAGTTTAAACTTTAACTCGAAATAATTTGAACGTAAACTTGAACTTGAACTCGAACTCATCTGAACTTGAACTTGAACTGGAACTTGAACTCGAACTTGAACTTGAATTTGAACTCGAACTTGAAATTGAACTTGAACTTGAACTGATTTAAACTTAAACTTGAATTTGAACTCGAACTTTAACTCAAACTTGAATTTGATCTTGAACTCGAACTTGAACTCGAACTGATTTGAACTTGAACTTGAACTCGAATTTGAACTCGAACTTGAACTCGTATTTGAACTCGAACTTGAAACTGATCTTGAACTTGAACTGATCTGAACTTGAACTTGAACTGACCTCGAAACTTGAACTTGAACTCAAACTGATCTGAATTAGAACTTGAACTTGAACTTGAAATTGAACTTGAATTCGACCTTGAACTCTAACTAGAACTTAAACGCAAACTGATCTGAAGTTTAGTTTGAACTTGAACTTGAATTCGAACTTTAACTTGAATTTTAACTCGAACTAGAACTTGAATTCGAACTTGCACTCGAACTTGAACTTGAACACGAGCTTACCTGAAATTGAACTTATACCTTAACTCGAACTGATTTGATTTTAACCTTACATGAACTCCAACTGATCTGAACTTTAACTTAACTTGAACTCGAACTAGAGATTTAGCTTGAACTTACACTTGAACAGATTGAACTCGAACTTGAATTTCAGCTGAATTTGAACTTAAACTTGAACTCGAACTGAACTCGAACTTGAACTGAACTGAAACTTGAACTTTAACTTCAACTCGAACTGACCTGAACTTGAAAATGAACCTGAACATGACATTGAACTCGAACTTATCTGAACTTAAGTTTGAACTTGAGCTTGAACTTGAACTTGATCTCGCATTTGAATTTGAACTTGAACTCGAATTTGAAGTTAGACTCGAACTGACCTGAACTTGAATTCGAATTTGAAGTCGAACATGACCTCGACTTGAACTCTAACTTGAATTTGCCTTGAACTTGAACTCGAACTTGAAATCGAAATTGAACTCGAACTAGAACTTGAATTCAAAATGACTTGAACTTGAGCTTACACTTTAACTCGATCTGAGTTGAACTTAAACTTGAACATGAACTTGAACTTGAATTCGAACTTAAACTCGAACTTGAATTCGGACTTAAACGACTGAACTTGAACTTTGAACTTGAACTCTACTTGAATTTAAGCATGAACTCGAACTTAAATTTAAACTTGAACTCGAACTTAAACTCGAACTTGAAGTTGGACTCGAACTTACCTAAATTGAACTTAAACTGAACTTAAAACTTGAACTTGAACTTGAAGTGCAACTTGAATTCGAACTTGAACTCGAACTAGAACTTGAAATCGAAGTGACCTAAGTTGAACATAAACTTTATACTGGAACTGATTTGAACTTAAACTGAACTTGAACTCGAACTGATCTGAACTTGGAACCTGAACTTGAACTCGAAGTTGAACTCGAACTTGAATTTAACCTTGAACTTGACTCGAACTAGAACTTAACTTGCCTTGAACTTGATCTTGAACTGATCTAAAACTTAAACTTGAACTTGAACTTGAATTTGAATTCCAACTTGATCTCGAACTTGAATTTGAAATTGAACTCCAACCTGAATTTGAACTATACCTTAACTCGAAAAGATTTGAACTTATACCTGAACTTAAACTCCAACTGATCTGAACTTGAACTTTAATTTGAACTCGAACTAGAAATTGAGCTTGTACTTGAAGGGATTTGAACTCGAACTTGAACTTGAAGTTTAATTTGAACTTAAACTTGAACTCCAACATGAACTCGAACTAGAGATTGAGCTTGAACTTGAACTTGAACAGATTGAACTCGAACTTGAACTTGAACTTGAACTCGAACTTGAACTTGAACTTAAACTCGAAATGACCTGAACTTGAACATGAACTCGAATTTGAACTTGATATTGAATTCGAACTGATCTAAACTTAAACTTGAACTTGAGCTTGAACATGAACTTAAACTCGAACTTGAATTTGAACTTGAAATCGAAATTGAACTTCAACGCGAAATTAACTCGATCTGATCTGAACTTGAACTCGAACTTTAACTCGAACTTGAATTCGATCTTGAACTCGAACTTGAAGTTGGACTCGAACTGACCTGAACTTGAGCTTAAACTTGAACTTGAACTTAAATTTGAAGTCGAAAATAAACTCGAACATGAATTTGGACTTGAACTCGAACTTGAATGTGCTTTGAACTTGAACTCGAACTTGCAATCGAAATTGAACTCAAATTAGAATTTGAATTCGAAGTGACCTGAACTTGAGCTTAAACTTTAACTCGAACTGATTTGATTTTAAACTTGAACTTGAACTCGAAACTGATTTCGAAATTAAATTTGAACTTGAACTCGAACTTTAACCTCGAACTTTAACTCGAACTTGAACTCGAACTCGAAATTGAACTCGAAACTGAAATTGGACTCGAACTGACCTGAACTTAAACTTGAACTTGAACTTGAACTCGACATTTAACTCGAACTTGAACTCGAACTTGACTTTGAACTTGAATTCAAGTGACCTGAACTTGAGCTTAAATTTAACTCGAACGGATTTGAAGTTAAACTTGAACTTGAACTAGAACTTGAACTCGAACTTGAACTCGAACTTGAACTTGAGCTTAAATATACCTCGAACTGATTTGAACTTAAACTTGAACTTGAAATCGAACTGAATTTGAAGGTGAACTCGAACTTGAATTTACCTTGAACTTGAACTCGAACTTGAATTCAAACTTGAACTCGAACTAGAACTCGAATTCGAAGTGACCTGAACTTGAGCTTAAATTTAACTCGAACTGATTTGAACTTAAACTTGAACTTGAACTCGAACTTGAATTTGAAGTTGAACTCGAACTTGAATTTACCTTGAACTTGAACACGAACTTGAACTCGAATTGGAACTCGAACATGAACTCGAACTTGAAATTAAATTTGAACTTGACATTTAACTCGAACTGATCTGAATTTAAACTTAAATTTGAGTTTGAACTTGAACTTGAACTCGAACTTGAATTCGAACTTGAACTCGAACTAGAACTTTAATTCGAAGTTACCTGAACTTGAGTTTAAACTTTAACTCGAAATAATTTGAACTTAAACTTGAACTTGAACTCGAACTCATCTGAACTTGAACTTGAACTGGAACTTGAACTCGAACTTGAACTTGAATTTGAACTCGAACTTGAAATTGAACTTGAACTTGAACTGATTTAAACTTAAACTTGAATTTGAACTCGAACTTTAACTCAAACTTGAATTTGATCTTGAACTCGAACTTGAAGTTGGACTCGAACTGACCTGAACTTGAACTTAAACTTGAACTTGAATTTAAATTTGAACTTGAACTCGAACTTTAACCCGAACTTGAACTCGAACTCGAACTTGAACTCGAACTTAAACTTGGACTCGAACTGACCTGAACTTAAACTTGAACTTGAACTTGAACACGACCTTTAACTCGAACTTGAACTCGAACTTGAATTTGAACTTGAACTTTAATTCAAAGTGACCTGAACTTGAGCTTAAATTTTACTTGAACTGATTTAAACTTAAACTTGAACTCGAACTTGAATTTGAAGATGAACTAGAACTTAAATTTACATTGAACTTGAACTCGAACTTGAATTCGAACTTGAACTCGAACTAGAACTTGAACTCGAAATTGAATTCGAAATTATACTCTAACTTGAATTCGGACACAAAGGGATCTGAACTCGAACTTGAACTAGAACTTGAATTCCAACTTGAACTCGAACTTTAACTCGAACTTGAACTTGAAATTGAACTTGAATTCGAACTTGAACTCGAACTAGAACTTAAACTCAAACTGGTCTAACGTTTTGTTTGAACTTGAACACGAACATGAACTCGAACTTGAACTCGAACTGATTTGAACTTGAACTTGAACTCGAATTTGAACTCGAACTTGAACTCGTATTTGAACTCGAACTTGAAACTGATCTTGAACTTGAACTGATCTGAACTTGAACTTGAACTTGACCTCGAACTTGAACTTGAACTCAAACTGATCTGAATTAGAACTTGAACTTGAACTTGAAATTGAACTTGAATTCGAACTTGAACTCGAACTAGAACTTAAAACGCAAACTGATCTGAAGTTTAGTTTGAACTTGAACTTGAATTCGAATTTGAACTTGAATTTTAACTCGAACTAGAACTTGAATTCGAACTTGCACTCGAACTTGAACTTGAACACGAGCTTACCTGAAATTGAAACTATACCTTAACTCGAACTGATTTAATTTTAAAACCTGAACATGAACTCCAACTGATCTGAACTTTAACTTGAACTTGAACTCGAACTAGAGATTTAGCTTGAACTTACACTTGAACAGATTTGAACTCGAACTTGAATTTGAAACTGAATTTGAACTTAAACTTGAACTCGAACTTGAACTCGAACTTGAACTTGAACTGAAACTTGAACTTGAACTTCAACTCGAACTGACCTGAACTTGAAAATGAACTTGAACATGACATTGAACTCGAACTTATCTGAACTTAAGTTTGAACTTGAGCTTGAACTTGAACTTGATCTCGCATTTGAATTGAACTTGAACTCGAATTGAAGTTAGACTCGAACTGACCTGAACTTGAATTCGAATTTGAAGTCGAACATGACCTCGGACTTGAACTCTAACTTGAATTTGCCTTGAACTTGAACTCGAACTTGAAATCGAAATTGAACTCGAACTAGAACTTGAATTCAAAATGACTTGAACTTGAGCTTACACTTAAACTCGATCTGAGTTGAACTTAAACTTGAACTTGAACTTGAACTTGAATTCGAACTTAAACTCGAACTTGAATTCGGACTTAAACGACCTGAACTTGAACTTGAACTTGAACTCTACTTTGAATTTAAGCATGAACTCGAACTTAAATTTAA
>JAKKIB010000164.1:0-16360 GCA_023089585.1 Melophagus ovinus
TCAAGTTCAAGTTCAAATTCAAGTTCAAGTTCAGGTCCATTCGAGTTCAAGTTCAAGGCAAATTCAAGTTCGAGTTCAAGTTCGAGTTCAAGTTCGAGTTCAAGTTCGAGTTCAAGTTTGAGTTCAAGTTCGAGTTCAAGTTCCAGTTAATGTTCAGGTCCTTTCGAGTCTAAGTTCAAGTTCTATTTCAAGTTCGAATTGAAGTTCGAGTTCAAGTTCGAGTTAAATTTCGAGTTCAAGATCAAGTTCAATTTCAAATTCAGATCCGTTCCAGTTCAAGTTCAAACTCATGTTCGAGTTAATTTCAAGTTCAAGCTCAATTTTAAGTTTAAGTTCAATCAGTTCGAGTTCAATGTAAAGTTCAAATGCGAGTTCATGTTAAAGTTCAAGTCAGTACGAGTTCAAGTTCAAGTTCGAGATCAAGTTCGAGTTTAGGTCCAAGTTCAAATTCAAGTTCGAGTTTAAGTTAAAGTTCAAGTTTAGATCAGTCAATTTCAAGTTCAAATTCACATCTGTTTGAGATAAACTTTAAGTTCTAGTTCAGAACAGTTCGAGTTAAAGTTCAAGTTCAAGTTCCACTTTAGTCAGTTCGAGTCTAGTTCAAGTTCAAGTTCAAGTTCAAGTTCAAGTTCGAGTTCAAATCTGTTCAAGTTCTAGTCCAAGTTTAATTTACAGTTCAATTTCAAGTTCAAGTTCAATTTTGAGTTCGAGTTCGAGTTCAAGTTATAGTTCAAGTTCAAGTTCAAATTCAAGTTCATGTTCAGATCAGTTCAAGTTCAATTTCAAGTTTAAGTTCAAATCAGTTCGAGTTAGAGTTTAAGTTAAATTTCAGGTCAGTTCGAGTCAAGTTCAAGCTCGAGTTCAAGTTCAAATTCAAGTTAAATTTCTAGTTCAAAGCAAATTCAAGTTCGAGTTTAATTCGAGTTTAACTTTAGGTTCAGGTTCAGATCAGTTCGAGTTCAAGTTCATGTTTAAGTTCAGATAAGTCCGAGTTGAAGTTTACGTTTAAGTTCAGATCAGTTGGAGTTCATGTTGAAGTTCAAGTTCAGTTCAGTTCGATTTTAAGTTCAAGTTCAAGTTCAAGTTTAGATCAGTTCGAGTTAAAGTTTAAGTTCAGTTTAGTTGAGCTCAACTTCAAGTTCAGGTTCAGGTCAGTTGAGTTCGATTTAAGTTCAAGATCGAGTTCAAGTTCAATTTAAAGTTCGAGTTCAAGATCAAGTTCAAGTTCAAGTTCAAGTTCAGATCAGTTTGATTTCAAGTTTATGTTCAGTTTCAAATTCAATTTCAAGTTCAAGTTCAAGTTCAAACTAAAGTTCAAACCAATTTTAGTTCAAGTTCAAATTCTAGTTCGAGTTCAAGTTTGAAATAAACTTCGAGTTCAACTTCTTGTTCAAGTTCCAGTTCAAGTTCAAGTTCAACTTCGAGATAAAGTTCAAGTTCAAGTTCAAGTTAAAGTTCTAATTCAGATCAGATTGCGTTAAAGTTCAAGTTTGAGTTCAAGTTCAAGTTCCAATCAGTTCAAGTTAAAGTTCAAGTTCAATTTCGAGTTAGAGTTCGAGTTCAAGTTCAAACTCAAGTTCACGTTTAACTTCAGAAAAGTTCGAGTTCAAGTTCAAGGCAAATTCAAGTTGTAGTTCTAGTTCGAGTACTCGTTCTAGTTCAATTTCAGATCAAATCGAGTTCATGTTCAAGATTAAGTTAAAATCAGTTCGACTTAAAGTTTATGTTCAAGTTCATGTCAGTTCGAAATCAAGTTCTAGTTCGAGTTCAAGTTCGAGTTCAAGTTCGAGTTCAAGTTCGAGTTCAAGTTCGAGTTCAAGTTCGAGTTCAAGTTCGATATCAAGTTCGAGTTCAAGTTCGAGTTCAAGTTCAAGGCAAGTTAAAATTCGAGTTCAAGTTCGAGTTCAAGTGCGAGTTCAAATTCGAGTTCAAGTTCGAGTTCAAGTGCGAATTCAAGTTCGAGTTCAAGTTCGATTTCAAGTTCGAGTTCAAGTTCGAGTTCAAGTTCGAGTTCAAGTTCAAGGCAAATTCAACTTCGAGATCAAGTTCGAATGTCAAGTTCGAGTAAATTTCGAGTTCAAGTTCGAATTCAAATTCGAGTTCAAGTTCAAGTTCATCAGTTTTCAAGTTCAAGTTTAAGTTCAAATCATTCGAGTTAAAATTTAATTCAGGGTTCAGATCAGTTCGAGCTCAAGTTCATATTTAAGTTCAGATAAGTCCCAGTTGAAATTTAAGTTTAACTTCAGATCAGTTGGAGTTCATAATGAAGTTCAAGTTCAGTTCAGTTCGATTTAAAGTTCGACTTAAAGTCAAATTCTGGTTTAGATCAGTTCGACTTAAAGTTTAAATTTGAGTTCAAGTTCAATTTCAAGTTCGATTTCGAGTTCCAGTTCGAGTTCGAGTTCAAGTTCATGTTTAAATTCAAATTCAAGTTCAACTTCGGATCAGATCAAGTTCAAGTTCAAGTTCAAGGCAAGTTCAAGTTCTAGTACTGGTTCGAGTTCAAGTTCAAGTTCAACTTCAAGTTCAATCTCAGATCAGATCGAGTTCAAGTTTAAGTTAAAATATGTTCGATTTAAAGTTTATGTTCATGCTCAGGTCAGTTCGAGATCAAGTTCTAGATCGAGTTCAAGTTCAATTTCAAGTTCGAGTTAAAGTTCGAGTTCAAGTTCAAGACAAGTTAAAGTACGAGTTCAAGTTCGAGTTCAAGTTCGAGTTCAAGCTCGAGTTCAAGTTCGAGTTCAAGTTCGAATTCAAATTCGAGTTCAAGTTCGAGTTCAAGTTCGAGTGCAAGTTCGAGTTCAAGTTTAAGTTCAGGTTGGTTCGAGTCCTAATTCAAATTCGAGTTCAAGCTCGAATTCAAGTTCGAATTAAATTTCGAGTTCAAGTTCAAATTCAAGTTCGAATTCAAGTTCAAGTTCAAGCTCAAGTTCAAGTTTAAGTTCAGATCAGTTCGACTTCAATGTTAAGTTCAAGTTCAGATCAGTTCGAGTTCAAGTTCAAGTTTAAGTTCAAATCGGTTCGAGTTAAAGTACAAGTTCAAGTTCAGGTCAGTTCGAGTCCAAGTTCAAGTTCGAGTTCAAGTTCGAATTCAAGTTCGAGTTCAAGTTCGAGTTAATGTTCAAGTTCAAGTTCGAGTTCAAGTTCAAGTTTAAGTTCACGCTAAAGTTCAAATAAGTTTGAGTTCAAGTTCTAGTTCGAGTTCAAATTCGAATTTAAGTTCAATTTCAAGTTCGAGTTCAAGTTCCAGTTCAAGTTCAAGCCAAATAAAAGTTCGAGTTCAAGTTCGAGTTCTAGTTAGAGTGCAAGTTTAAGTTCAGGTCTGTTCGAGTTCAAGTTCAAGGTAAATTCAAGTTCGAGTTCAAGTTCGAGTTCAAGTTCAAGGCAAATTCAACTTCGAGATCATGTTTGAGGCCAAGTTCGAGGTACATTTCGAGTTCAAGTTCGAATTCAAGTTCGAGTTCAAGAGCAAGTTCAGATCAGTTCTAGTTCAACTTCAAGTTTAAGTTCAAATTAGTTCGAGTTAAAGTTTAAGTTCAAGTTCAGGTCAGTTCGAGTCTAAGTTCATGCTCAAATTCAAGTTCGAGTTTTAGTTCGAGTTCAAATTCCCGTTCAAGTTCAAGTTCTAGTTTAAGTTCAAGGCAAATTCAAGTTCTAGTTTATGTTCGAGTTTAACTTTTACTTCAGGTTCAGATCTGTTCGAGTTCAAGTTCATATTTAAGTTCAGATAAGTCCGAGTTGAAGTTTAGGTTTAACTTCAGATCAGTTGGAGTTCATGTTGAAGTTCAAGTTCAGTTCAGTTCGATTTAAAGTTCGAGTTAAAGTCAAGTTCAAGTTTAGATCAGTTCGACTTAAAGTTTAAATTTGAGTTCAAGTTCAAAATCAAGTTCGATTTCGAGTTCCAGTTCGAATTTGAGTTCAAGTTCATGTTCAAAGTCAAATTCAAGTTCAACTTCAGATCAGTTCGAGTTCAAGTTCAAGTTCAACTTCAAGTTCAATTTCACATCAGATCGAGTTTAAGTTCAAGTTTAAGTTCAGATCAGTTCGAGATCAAGTTCAAGTTTAGGTCAATACGAGTTCAAGTTTTAGTTCAGGTTCGAGTTCAAGTTCGAATTTAAGTTCAAGGCAAATTCAAGTTCGAATTCATGTTCGAGTTCTAGTTCGAGTTCAAGTGCAAGTTCAGATCAGTTCTAGTTCAAGTTCGAATTTAAGGTCAAATTATTTCGAGTTAAAGTTTAAGCTGAAATTGAGTTTACTTCGAATTCAAGTACTTGTTCTAGTTCAAGTTCAATTTCAAGTTCGAGTTCAAGTTAGAGTTTAAGATCCAGGCAAATTCAAATACGAATTTAAGTTCGAGTTTAACTTCAAGTGCACTTTCAGGGCAATTCGTGTTCAATTTCTTGCTTAAGTTCAGATTAGTCCGAGTAGAAGTTTAAGTTTAAGTTCAGTTCGATTTCAAATTCAACTTGAAGTTCGAGTTTAAATGCAAGTTCAAGTTTATATCAGTTCGAGTTAAAGTTTAAATTTATGTCAAGTTCATATTCAAGTTCTATTTCTAGTCCAAGTTTAAGTTCAGGTGAGATCGAGTTCAGGTTCAAGTTCAAGTCAAGTTCATGTTCAAGTTCAGATAAGTTCAAGTTCAAGTTAAAGTTAAAGTTCGAGTTCAACTTCGAGAACATTTTCAGATAAGTTTGATTTCAAATTTAAGTTCGAGTTAAAGTTCAAATTCAAGTTCAAGTTCAAGTTCTATTTCTAATTAAAGTTTAAGGTAAGGTCACTTCGAGTTCATGTTCGAAATCAAGTTCAAGTTAAGATCAGTTTAAGTTCAAGTTCAAGTTCAAGTTCGAGTTCAAATTAGAGTACAAATTCAGATCAATTCAAGTTAAAGTTCAAGTTCAATTTAGTTCGAGCTGAAGTTCAAATTCAGGTTCAGTTTCAGGTTCAGGTTCAGGTCATTCGAGTTCAAGTTTAAGTTCAAGATCGAGTTCAAGTTCGAGTTCAAGTTCAATTTCAAGTTCGAGTTCAAGATCAAGTTCAAGTTCAAGGCAAATTCAAGTTCGAGTTCTAGTTCGAGTTCAAGTTCGAGTTCAAGTTCGAGTTCAAGTTCGAATTGAATTCGAGTTCAAATTCAAGTTCAAGTTCAGGTCCATTCGAGTTCAAGTTCAAGGCAAATTCAAGTTCGAGTTCAAGTTCGAGTTCAAGTTCGAGTTCAAGTTTGAGTTCAAGTTCGAGTTCAAGTTCCAGTTAATGTTCAGGTCCGTTCGAGTCTAAGTTCAAGTTCTATTTCAAGTTCGAATTGAAATTCGAGTTCAAGTTCGAGTTAAATTTCGAGTTCAAGATCAAGTTCAATTTCAAATTCAGATCCGTTCCAGTTCAAGTTCAAACTCATGTTCGAGTTAAATTCAAGTTCAAGCTCAATTTTAAGTTTAAGTTCAGATCAGTTCGAGTTCAATGTAAAGTTCAAATGCGAGTGCATGTTAAAGTTCAAGTCAGTACGAGTTCAAGTTCAAGTTCGAGATCAAGTTCGAGTTTAAGTCCAAGTTCAAATTCAAGTTCGAGTTTAAGTTAAAGTTCAAGTTTAGATCAGGTCAATTTCAAGTTCAAATTCACATCTGTTTGAGATAAACTTTAAGTTCTAGTTCAGAACAGTTCGAGTTAAAGTTCAAGTTCAAGTTCCATTTTAGTCCAGTTCGAGTTCTAGTTCAAGTTCAAGTTCAAGTTCGAGTTCAAATCTGTTCAAGTTCTAGTCCAGTTCAATTTCAAGTTCAAGTTCAATTTTGAGTTCGAGTTCGAGTTCAAGTTATAGTTCAAGTTCAAGTTCAAATTCAAGTTCATGTTCAGATCAGTTCAAGTTCAATTTCAAGTTTAAGTTCAAATCAGTTCGAGTTAGAGTTTAAGTTAAATTTCAGGTCAGTTCGAGTCCAAGTTCAAGCTCGAGTTCAAGTTCAAATTCAAGTTAAATTTCTAGTTCAAAGCAAATTCAAGTTCGAGTTTAATTCGAGTTTAACTTTAGGTTCAGGTTCAGATCAGTTCGAGTTCAAGTTCATGTTTAAGTTCAGATAAGTCCGAGTTGAAGTTTACGTTTAAGTTCAGATCAGTTGGAGTTCATGTTGACGTTCAAGTTCAGTTCAGTTCGATTTTAAGTTCAAGTTCAAGTTCAAGTTTAGATCAGTTCGAGTTAAAGTTTAAGTTCAGTTTAGTTCGAGCTCAACTTCAAGTTCAGGTTCAGGTCAGTTTGAGTTCGATTTAAGTTCAAGATCGAGTTCAAGTTCAATTTAAAGTTCGAGTTCAAGATCAAGTTCAAGTTCAAGTTCAAGTTCAGATCAGTTTGATTTCAAGTTTATGTTCAGTTTCAAATTCAATTTCAAGTTCAAGTTCAAGTTCAAACTAAAGTTCAAACCAATTTTAGTTCAAGTTCAAATTCTAGTTCGAGTTCAAGTTTGAAATAAACTTCGAGTTCAACTTCTTGTTCAAGTTCCAGTTCAAGTTCAAGTTCAACTTCGAGATAAAGTTCAAGTTCAAGTTCAAGTTAAAGTTCTAATTCAGATCAGATTGCATTAAAGTTCAAGTTTGAGTTCAAGTTCAAGTTCCGATCAGTTCAAGTTAAAGTTCAAGTTCAATTTCGAGTTAGAGTTCGAGTTCAAGTTCAAGTTCAAACTCAAGTTCAAGTTTAACTTCAGAAAAGTTCGAGTTCAAGTTCAAGGCAAATTCAAGTTGTAGTTCTAGTTCGATTATTAGTTCTAGTTCAATTTCAGATCAAATCGAGTTCATGTTCAAGATTAAGTTAAAATCAGTTCGACTTAAAGTTTATGTTCAAGTTCATGTCAGTTCGAAATCAAGTTCTAGTTCGAGTTCAAGTTCGAGTTCAAATTCGAGTTCAAGTTCGAGTTCAAGTTCGAGTTCAAGTTCGAGTTCAAGTTCGACTTCAAGTTCGATATCAAGTTCGAGTTCAAGTTCGAGTTCAAGTTCAAGGCAAGTTAAAATTCGAGTTCAAGTTCGAGTTCAAGTTCGAGTTCAAGTGCGAGTTCAAGTTCAAGTTCAAGTTCGATTTCAAGTTCGAGTTCAAGTTCGAGTTCAAGTTCAAGGCAAATTCAACTTCGAGATCATGTTCGATGTCAAGTTCGAGGTAAATTTCGAGTTCAAGTTCGAATGCAAATTCGAGTTCAAGAGCAAGTTCAGATCAGTTCAACTTCAAGTTTAAGTTCAAATCAGTTCGAGTTAAAATTTAAGTTCAAGTTCAGGTCAGTTCGAGTCTAAGTTCAAGCTCAAATTCAAGTTCGAGTTCAAGTTCGAATTCTAGTTCGAGTTCAAATTCGCGTTCAAGTTTAAGTTCTAGTTCAAGTTTAAGGCAAATTCAAGTTCCAGTTTAAGTTCTAGTTTAACTTTAAGTTCAGGTTCAGATCAGTTCGAGCTCAAGTTCATATTTAAGTTCAGATAAGTCTCAGTTGAAATTTAAGTTTAACTTCAGATCAGTTGGAGTTCATAATGAAGTTCAAGTTCAGTACAGTTCGATTTAAAGTTCGACTTAAAGTCAAATTCTGGTTTAGATCAGTTCGACTTAAAGTTTAAATTTGAGTTCAAGTTCAATTTCAAGTTCGATTTCGAGTTCCAGTTCGAGTTCGAGTTCAAGTTCATGTTTAAATTCAAATTCAAGTTTAACTTCGGATCAGATCAAGTTCAAGTTCAAGGCAAGTTCAAGTTCTAGTACTGGTTCGAGTTCAAGTTCAAGTTCAACTTCAAGTTCAATCTCAGATCAGACCGAGTTCAAGTTTAAGTTAAAATATGTTCGATTTAAAGTTTATGTTCATGCTCAGGTCAGTTCGAGATCAAGTTCTAGATCGAGTTCAAGTTCAATTTCAAGTTCGAGTTAAAGTGCGAGTTCAAGTTCAAGACAAGTTAAAGTACGAGTTCAAGTTCGAGTTCAAGTTCGAGTTCAAGCTCGAGTTCAAGTTCGAGTTCAAGTTCGAATTCAAATTCGAGTTCAAGTTCGAGTTCAAGTTCGAGTTCAAGTTTAAGTTCAGGTTGGTTCGAGTCCTAATTCAAATTCGAGTTCTAGCTCGAATTCAAGTTCGAATTAAATTTCGAGTTCAAGTTCAAATTCAAGTTCGAATTCAAGTTCAAGTTCAAGCTCAAGTTCAAGTTTAAGTTCAGATCAGTTCGACTTCAATGTTAAGTTCAAGTTCAGATCAGTTCGAGTTCAAGTTCAAGTTTAAGTTCAAATCGGTTCGAGTTAAAGTACAAGTTCAAGTTCAGGTCAGTTCGAGTCCAAGTTCAAGTTCGAGTTCAAGTTCGAATTCAAGTTCGAGTTCAAGTTCGAGTTAATGTTCAAGTTCAAGTTCGAGTTCAAGTTCAATTTTAAGTTCACGCTAAAGTTCAAATAAGTTTGAGTTCAAGTTCTAGTTCGAGTTCAAATTCGAATTTAAGTTCAATTTCAAGTTCGAGTTCAAGTTCCAGTTCAAGTTCAAGCCAAATAAAAGTTCGAGTTCAAGTTCGAGTTCTAGTTAGAGTGCAAGTTTAAGTTCAGGTCTGTTCGAGTTCAAGTTCAAGGTAAATTCAAGTTCGAGTTCAAGTTCGAGTTCAAGTTCAAGGCAAATTCAACTTCGAGATCATGTTTGAGGCCAAGTTCGAGGTACATTTCGAGTTCAAGTTCGAATTCAAGTTCGAGTTCAAGAGCAAGTTCAGATCAGTTCTAGTTCAACTTCAAGTTTAAGTTCAAATTAGTTCGAGTTAAAGTTTAAGTTCAAGTTCAGGTCAGTTCGAGTCTAAGTTCATGCTCAAATTCAAGTTCGAGTTTTAGTTCGAGTTCAAATTCCCGTTCAAGTTCAAGTTCTAGTTTAAGTTCAAGGCAAATTCAAGTTCTAGTTTATGTTCGAGTTTAACTTTTACTTCAGGTTCAGATCTGTTCGAGTTCAAGTTCATATTTAAGTTCAGATAAGTCCGAGTTGAAGTTTAGGTTTAACTTCAGATCAGTTGGAGTTCATGTTGAAGTTCAAGTTCAGTTCAGTTCGATTTAAAGTTCGAGTTAAAGTCAAGTTCAAGTTTAGATCAGTTCGACTTAAAGTTTAAATTTGAGTTCAAGTTCAAAATCAAGTTCGATTTCGAGTTCCAGTTCGAATTTGAGTTCAAGTTCATGTTCAAAGTCAAATTCAAGTTCAACTTCAGATCAGTTCGAGTTCAAGTTCAAGTTCAACTTCAAGTTCAATTTCACATCAGATCGAGTTTAAGTTCAAGTTTAAGTTCAGATCAGTTCGAGATCAAGTTCAAGTTTAGGTCAATACGAGTTCAAGTTTTAGTTCAGGTTCGAGTTCAAGTTCGAATTTAAGTTCAAGGCAAATTCAAGTTCGAATTCATGTTCGAGTTCTGGTTCGAGTTCAAGTGCAAGTTCAGATCAGTTCTAGTTCAAGTTCGAATTTAAGGTCAAATTATTTCGAGTTAAAGTTTAAGCTGAAATTGAGTTTACTTCGAATTCAAGTACTTGTTCTAGTTCAAGTTCAATTTCAAGTTCGAGTTCAAGTTAGAGTTTAAGATCCAGGCAAATTCAAATACGAATTTAAGTTCGAGTTTAACTTCAAGTGCACTTTCAGGGCAATTCGTGTTCAATTTCTTGCTTAAGTTCAGATTAGTCCGAGTAGAAGTTTAAGTTTAAGTTCAGTTCGATTTCAAATTCAACTTGAAGTTCGAGTTTAAATGCAAGTTCAAGTTTATATCAGTTCGAGTTAAAGTTTAAATTTATGTCAAGTTCATATTCAAGTTCTATTTCTAGTCCAAGTTTAAGTTCAGGTGAGATCGAGTTCAGGTTCAAGTTCAAGTCAAGTTCATGTTCAAGTTCAGATAAGTTCAAGTTCAAGTTAAAGTTAAAGTTCGAGTTCAACTTCGAGAACATTTTCAGATAAGTTTGATTTCAAATTTAAGTTCAAGTTAAAGTTCAAATTCAAGTTCAAGTTCAAGTTCTATTTCTAATTAAAGTTTAAGTTAAGGTCACTTCGAGTTCATGTTCGAAATCAAGTTCAAGTTAAGATCAGTTTAAGTTCAAGTTCAAGTTCAAGTTCGAGTTCAAATTAGAGTACAAATTCAGATCAATTCAAGTTAAAGTTCAAGTTCAATTTAGTTCGAGCTGAAGTTCAAATTCAGGTTCAGTTTCATGTTCAGGTTCAGGTCATTCGAGTTCAAGTTTAAGTTCAAGTTCGAGTTCAAGTTCGAGATCAAGTTCGAGTTCAAATTCAAGTTCAAGTTCAGGTCCATTCGAGTTCAAGTTCAAGGCAAGTTCAAGTTCGAGTTCAAGTTCGAGTTCAAGTTCGAGTTCAAGTTTGAGTTCAAGTTCGAGTTCAAGTTCCAGTTAATGTTCAGGTCCGTTCGAGTCTAAGTTCAAGTTCTATTTCAAGTTCGAATTGAAATTCGAGTTCAAGTTCGAGTTAAATTTCGAGTTCAAGATCAAGTTCAATTTCAAATTCAGATCCGTTCCAGTTCAAGTTCAAACTCATGTTCGAGTTAAGTTCAAGTTCAAGCTCAATTTTAAGTTTAAGTTCAGATCAGTTCGAGTTCAATGTAAAGTTCAAATGCGAGTGCATGTTAAAGTTCAAGTCAGTACGAGTTCAAGTTCAAGTTCGAGATCAAGTTCGAGTTTCAGTCCAAGTTCAAATTCAAGTTCGAGTTTAAATTAAAGTTCAAGTTTAGATCAGGTCAATTTCAAGTTCAAATTCACATCTGTTTGAGATAAACTTTAAGTTCTAGTTCAGAACAGTTCGAGATAAAGTTCAAGTTCAAGTTCCATTTTATTCCAGTTCGAGTTCTAGTTCAAGTTCAAGTTCAAGTTCGAGTTCAAATCTGTTCAAGTTCTAGTCCAAGTTTAATTTACAGTTCAATTTCAAGTTCAAGTTCAATTTTGAGTTCGAGTTCGAGTTCAAGTTATAGTTCAAGTTCAAGTTCAAATTCAAGTTCATGTTCAGATCAGTTCAAGTTCAATTTCAAGTTTAAGTTCAAATCAGTTCGAGTTAGAGTTTAAGTTAAATTTCAGGTCAGTTCGAGTACAAGTTCAAGCTCGAGTTCAAGTTCAAATTCAAGTTAAATTTCTAGTTCAAAGCAAATTCAAGTTCGAGTTTAATTCGAGTTTAACTTTAGGTTCAGGTTCAGATCAGTTCGAGTTCAAGTTCATGTTTAAGTTCAGATAAGTCCGAGTTGAAGTTTACGTTTAAGTTCAGATCAGTTGGAGTTCATGTTGACGTTCAAGTTCAGTTCAGTTCGATTTTAAGTTCAAGTTCAAGTTCAAGTTTAGATCAGTTCGAGTTAAAGTTTAAGTTCAGTTTAGTTCGAGCTCAACTTCAAGTTCAGGTTCAGGTCAGTTTGAGTTCGATTTAAGTTCAAGATCGAGTTCAAGTTCAATTTAAAGTTCGAGTTCAAGATCAAGTTCAAGTTCAAGTTCAGATCAGTTTGATTTCAAGTTTATGTTCAGTTTCAAATTCAATTTCAAGTTCAAGTTCAAGTTCAAACTAAAGTTCAAACCAATTTTAGTTCAAGTTCAAATTCTAGTTCGAGTTCAAGTTTGAAATAAACTTCGAGTTCAACTTCTTGTTCAAGTTCCAGTTCAAGTTCAAGTTCAACTTCGAGATAAAGTTCAAGTTCAAGTTCAAGTTAAAGTTCTAATTCAGATCAGATTGCGTTAAAGTTCAAGTTTGAGTTCAAGTTCAAGTTCCGATCAGTTCAAGTTAAAGTTCAAGTTCAATTTCGAGTTAGAGTTCGAGTTCAAGTTCAAGTTCAAACTCAAGTTCAAGTTTAACTTCAGAAAAGTTCGAGTTCAAGTTCAAGGCAAATTCAAGTTGTAGTTCTAGTTCGATTATTAGTTCTAGTTCAATTTCAGATCAAATCGAGTTCATGTTCAAGATTAAGTTAAAATCAGTTCGACTTAAAGTTTATGTTCAAGTTCATGTCAGTTCGAAATCAAGTTCTAGTTCGAGTTCAAGTTCGAGTTCAAATTCGAGTTCAAGTTCGAGTTCAAGTTCGAGTTCAAGTTCGAGTTCAAGTTCGAGTTCAAGTTCGATATCAAGTTCGAGTTCAAGTTCGAGTTCAAGTTCAAGGCAAGTTAAAATTCGAGTTCAAGTTCGAGTTCAAGTTCGAGTTCAAGTTCGAGTTCAAGTTCGAGTTAAAGTGCGAGTTCAAGTTCAAGTTCAAGTTCGATTTCAAGTTCGAGTTCAAGTTCGAGTTCAAGTTCAAGGCAAATTCAACTTCGAGATCATGTTCGATGTCAAGTTCGAGGTAAATTTCGAGTTCAAGTTCGAATTCAAATTCGAGTTCAAGAGCAAGTTCAGATCAGTTCAACTTCAAGTTTAAGTTCAAATCAGTTCGAGTTAAAATTTAAGTTCAAGTTCAGGTCAGTTCGAGTCTAAGTTCAAGCTCAAATTCAAGTTCGAGTTCAAGTTCGAATTCTAGTTCGAGTTCAAATTCGCGTTCAAGTTCAAGTTCTAGTTAAGTTCAATTCAAGTTCCAGTTTAAGTTCTAGTTTAACTTTAAGTTCAGTTTCAGATCAGTTCGAGCTTCATATTTAAGTTCGAGTCTCAGTTCAAATTTAAGTTCAACTTCAAGTTCTAGTTCATAATGAAAGTTCAAGTTCAGTCAGTTCGATTTCAGTTCGAAAAGTCAAGTTCTGGTTTAGATCAGTTTAAAGTTCAAGTTCAAGTTCAAGTTCAAGTTCAGTTCGAGTTCGAGTTCGAGTTCGAGTTCAAGTTCAAGTTCAAGTTCAATTTCAGTTCAAGTTCGAAGTTCAAGTTCAAGTTCAAGTTCAAGTTCAAGTTCAGGTTCAAGTTCAGTTCGAGTTCAAGTTCAAGTTCAAGGCAAGTTCAAGATCAAGTTCAAGTTTAAGTTAAAATATGTTCGATTTCAAGTTTATGTTCATGCTCAGGTCAGTTCGAGTTTAAGTTCTAGATCGATGTTCAATTCAATTTCAAGTTCGAGTTCAAGTGCGAGTTCAAGTTCAGATCAAGTTAAAGTTCAAGTTCAAGTTCGAGTTCAAGTTCGAGTTCAAGTTCAAGTTCAAGTTCGAGTTCAAGTTCGAGTTCAAATTCGAGTTCAAGTTCGAGTTCAAGTTCGAGTGCAAGTTCGAGTTCAAGTTTAAGTTCAGGTTCGTTCGAGTCCTAATTCAAGTTCAAGCTCGAATTCAAGTTCGAATTAAATTTCGAGTTCAAGTTCAAATTCAAGTTCGAATTCAAGTTCAAGTTCAAGCTCAAGTTCAAGTTTAAGTTCAGATCAGTTCGAGTTCAATGTTAAGTTCAAGTTCAGATCAGTTCGAGTTCAAGTTCAAGTTTAAGTTCAAATCGGTTCGAGTTAAAGTACAAGTTCAAGTTCAGGTCAGTTCAAGTCCAAGTTCAAGTTCGAGTTCAAGTTCGAATTCAAGTTCGAGTTCAAGTTCGAGTTCAAGTTCAAGTTCAAGTTCAGGTCAAGTTCAAGTTTAAGTTCAAGTTAAGTTCAAGTTCGAGTTGAAGTTCGAGTTCAAGTTCGAGTTAAATTTCGAGTTCAAGTTCAAGTTCAAGTTCAAGTTGAAGTTCAGTTCAAGTTCAAGTAAATCAGTTCGAGTTAAGTTCAAGTTCAAGTTCAATTTTAAGTTTAAGTTCAGATCAGTTCAACTTCAAGTTCAAGTTCAATTTCGAGTTCAAGTTCAAGTTCAAACTCAAGTTCAAGTTTAACTTCAGATAAGCTCGAGTTCAAGTTCAAGGCAAATTCAAGTTGTAGTTCTAGTTCGAGTACTAGTTCTAGTTCAATTTCAGATCAAATCGAGTTCATGTTCAAGATTAAGTTAAAATCAGTTCGACTTAAAGTTTATGTTCAAGTTCATGTCAGTTCGAAATCAAGTTCTAGTTCGAGTTCAAGTACGAGTTCAAGTTCGAGTTCAAGCTCGAGTTCAAGCTCGAGTTCAAGTTCGAGTTCAAGTTCGAGTTCAATTTCGAGTTCAAGTTCGAGTTCAAATTCGAGTTCAAGTTCGAGTTCAAGTTCGATTGCAATTTCGAGTTCAAGTTTAAGTTCAGGTTCGTTCGAGTCCCAATTCAAGTTCGAGTTCAAGTTCGAGTTAAAATTAGAGTCCAAGTTCGACTTCAAGTTCAAGGAAATTTAAAGTTCGAGTTCAAGTTCGAGTTAAATTTCCAGTTCAAGTTCAAGTTCAAGCTTAGGTCAGTTCGAGTGCAATTTCGCGTTGAATTTCAATTTCGAGTTCAAGTTCAAATCCAAGTTCGAGTTCAAGTTCAAGTTCAAGCTCAAGTTCAAATTTAAGTTGAGATCAGTTCGAGTTCAGTGTTAAGTTCATGTTCAGTTCAGTTCGAGTTCAAGTTCAAGTTTAAGTTTAAATCAGTTCAAGTTAAGGTATAAGTTCAAGTTCAGGTCAGTTCGAGTCCAAGTTCAAGTTTGAGTTCAAGTTCGAAGTCAAGTTCGAGTTCAAGCTCGAGTTAGAGTTCAAGTTCAAGTTCGACTACAAGTTCAAGTTAAAACTAACGTTCGAGTTCAAGTTTAAGTCAAGTTAAGTTCGAGTTCAAGTTCGAGTTCAAGCTCGAGTTCAAGTTAGAGTTCAAGTTCGAGTTCATGTTCGAGTTCAAGTTCGAGTTCAAGTTCGAGTTCAAGTTCAATTTCAAGTTCGAGTACAAGTTCGAGTACAAGTTCGAGTACAAGTTCGAGTACAAGTTCGAGTTCAAGTTTAAGGCAAGTTAAGTTCGAGTTCAAGTTCGAGTTCAAGCTCGAGTTCAAGTTAGAGTTCAAGTTCGAGTTCATGTTCGAGTTCAAGTTCGAGTTCAAGTTCGAGTTCAAGTTCAATTTCAAGCTCGAGTTCAAGTTAGAGTTCAAGTTCGAGTTCAAGTTCGAATTCAAGTTCGAGTTAAATTTCGAGTTTAAGTTAAGATCAAGCTTAGATCAATTCGAGTGCGATTCCGACTTGAAGTTCAATTTCGAATTTAAGTTCAAATTCAAGTTCGAGTTCAAGTTCAAGTTGAAGTTCAAGTTTAAGTTCAGATCAGTTCGAGTTCAATGTTAGGTTCAAATTCGAGTTCGTTTTCAAATTCAGTATTACTTGAAGTTCAAGTTCAAGTTCTAGTTCAAGTTCAAGTTCGAGTTCAAGTTCAAATTCAAGTTCAAGTTCAAATTAAATTCAAGTTCAAATCCAAGTTCAAGTTCAAATCTAATTTAGTTCAAGTTCAAGCTCAATTTCTAGTTCGATTTTAAGTTCAAGTTCAGATCAATTCGAGTTCAAGTTCAAGTTTAAGTTCAAATCGGTTCGAGTTAAAGTACAAGTTCAAGTTCAGATCAGTTCGAGTACAAGTTCAAGTTCGAGTTCAAGTTCGAATTCAAGTTCGAGTTCAAGTTCGAGTTCAAGTTCGAGTTAAAGTTCAAGTTCAAGTTCGATATCAAGTTTGAGTTCAAGTTCGAGTTCAAGTTCAAGGCAAGTTAAAGTTCGAGTTCAAGTTCGAGTTCAAGTGCGAGTTCAAGTTCGAGTTCAAGTTCGAGTTCAAGTTCGATTTCAAGTTCGAGTTCAAGTTTAAGTTCAGGTTCGTTCGAGTCCTAATTCAAGTTCGAGTTCAAGCTCGAACTCAAGTTCGAGTTAAATTCCGAGTTCAAGTTCAAGTTTAAGTTCAGATCAGTTAGAGTTCAATGTTAAGTTCAAGTTCAGATCCATTCTAGTTCAACTTCAAGTTTAAGTTCAAATCAGTTCGAGTTAAAGTTTAAGTTCAAGTTCAGGTCAGTTCGAGTCTAAGTTCATGCTCAAATTCAAGTTCGAGTTCTAGTTCGAGTTCAAATTCGCGTTCAAGTTCAAGTTCTAGTTTAAATTCAAGGCAAATTCAAGTTCCAGTTTAAGTTCGAGTTTAACTTTAACTTCAGGTTCAGATCAGTTCGAGTTCAAGTTCATATTTAAGTTCAGATAAGTCCGAGTTGAAGTTTAAATTTAACTTCAGATCAGTTGGAGTTCATGTTGAAGTTCAAGTTCAGTTCAGTTCGATTTAAAGTTCGAGTTAAAGTCAAGTTCAATTTAGATCAGTTCGACTTAAAGTTTAATTTGAGTTCAAGTTCAATTTCAAGTTCGATTTCGAGTTCCAGTTCGATTCGAGTTCAAGTTCATGTTCAATTTCAAATTCAAGTTCAACTTCAATCAGTTCAAGTTCCCAGTTCAAGTTGAAGGCAAGTTCAAGTTCTAGTACTAGTTCGAGTTCAAGTTCAAATTCAACTTCAAGTTCAATTTCAGATCAGATCGAGTTCAAGTTCAAGTTTAAGTTCAAATCAGTTCGTCTTAAAGTTTATGTTCAAGTTCAGTCAGTTCGAGATCAAGTTCAAATTCGAGTTCAAGTTCGAGTTCAAATTAGAGTCCAAGTTGGATTTCAAGTTCAAGGCAAGTTAA
>JAKKIB010000165.1:0-13500 GCA_023089585.1 Melophagus ovinus
GGGTATGGCTAGCTGATGATGGCAAAAAAGCCTGAAATAGATCTATACTAGTCTCCCTCTATTTAATATTTATCAGCACAATTGCAAACATATAAAGGGCAACATAAAAATAATAGTCTCTTCCTGAGGATCTTTGTGACAGGTTGAAGGACAGAGAGGGGAAACAGATGTGTTCCCTCCCATAATTGGGCATACCAGGGTGTTGCAAACACAATTTAATACTACTTCCCTGGCTTGCTGATAAGGGAGGAGAACTGGTGGCCTAGTGGGCTAAGGCATCTGCCTGATGTGTAAAACTGCCCCAGTTCGAATCCCAGTAGGGTATGGCTAGCTGTGATGGCAAAAAAGCCTGAAATAGATCTATACTAGTCTCCCTCTATTTTAATATTTATCAGCACAATTGCAAACATATTGAAGGGCAACATAAAAATAATAGTCTCTGCCTGAGGATCTTTGTGACAGGTTGAAGGACAGAGAGGGGAAACAGATGTGTTCCCTCCCATAATTGGGCATACCAGGGTGTTGCAACACAATTTAATACCTACTTCCCTGGCTTGCTGATAAGGGAGGAGAACTGGTGGCCTAGTGGACTAAGGCATCTGCCTAATGTGTAAAACTGCCCAGTTCAAACCCAGTAGGGGTATGGCTAGCTGATGATGGCAAAAAAGCCTGAAATAGATCTATACTAGTCTCCCTCTATTTTAATATTTATCAGCACAATTGCAAACATATAAAGGGCAACATAAAAATAATAGTCTCTTCTGAGATCTTTGTGACAAGGTTGAAGGACAGAGAGGGGAAACAGATGTGTTCCCTCCCATAATTGGGCATACCAGGGTGTTGCAAACACAATTTAATACCTACTTCCCTGGCTTGCTGATAAGGGAGGAGAACTGGTGGCTTAGTGGCCTAAGGCATCTGCCTAATGTGTAAAACTGCCTCAGTTCAAATCCCAGTAAGGTATGGCTAGCTGATGATGGCAAAAAAGCCTGAAATAGATCTATACTAGTCTCCCTCTATTTTAATATTTATCAGCACAATTGCAAACATATAAAAGGGCAACATAAAAATAATAGTCTCTGCCTGAGGATCTTTGTGACAAGGTTGAAGGACAGAGAGGGGAAACAGATGTGTTCCCTCCCATTATTGGGCATACCAGGGGTGTTGCAAACACAATTTAATACCTACTTCCTGGCTTGCTGATAAGGGAGGAGAACTGGTGGCTTAGTGGACTAAGGCATCTGCCTATAGTGTAAAACTGCCTCAGTTCGAATCCCAGTAAGGGTTATGGCTAGCTGATGATGGCAAAAAAGCCTGAAATAGATCTATACTAGTCTCCCTCTATTTTAATATTTATCAGCACAATTGCAAACATATAAAAGGGCAACATAAAAATAATAGTCTCTGCCTGAGGATCTTTGTGACAAGGTTGAAGGACAGAGAGGGAAAACAGATGTGTTCCCTCCCATAATTGGGCATACCAGGGTGTTGCAAACACAATTTAATACCTACTTCCCTGGCTTGCTGATAAGGGAGGAGAACTGGTGGCTTAGTGGACTAAGGCATCTGCCTATGTGTAAAACTGCCCCAGTTCAAATCCCAGTAAGGGTATGGCTAGCTGATGATGGCAAAAAGCCTGAAATAGATCTATACTAGTCTCCCTCTATTTTAATATTTATCAGCACAATTGCAAACATATAAAAGGGCAACATAAATATTATGTCTCTGCCTGATGATCTTTGTGACAAGGTTGAAGGACAGAGAGGGGAAACAGATGTGTTCCCTCCATAATTGGGCATACCAGGGTGTTGCAAACACAATTTAATACCTACTTCCCTGGCTTGCTGATAAGGAGGAGAACTGGTGGCTAGTGGACTAAGGCATCTGCCTAAGTGTGTAAAACTGCCTCAGTTCGAATCCCAGTAGGGGTATGGCTAGCTGATGATGGCAAAAAAGCCTGAAATAGATCTATACTAGTCTCCCTCTATTTTAATATTTATCAGCACAATTGCAAACATATAAAAGGGCAACATAAAAATTATAGTCTCTTCCTGAGGATCTTTGTGACAAGGTTGAAGGACAGAGAGGGGAAACAGATGTGTTCCCTCCCATAATTGGGCATACCAGGGTGTTGCAAACACAATTTAATACCTACTTCCCTGGCTTGCTGATAAGGGAGGAGAGAACTGGTGGCTTAGTGGACTAAGGCATCTGCCTAATGTGTAAAACTGCCTCAGTTCAAATCCCAGTAAGGGTATGGCTAGCTGATGATGGCAAAAAAAGCCTGAAATAGATCTATACTAGTCTCCTCTATTTTAATATTTATCAGCACAATTGCAAACATATAAAAGGGCAACATAAAAATAATAGTCTCTCTGAGGATCTTTGTGACAAGGTTGAAGGACAGAGAGGGGAAACAGATGTGTTCCCTCCCATAATTGGGCATACCAGGGTGTTGCAAACACAATTTTAATACCTACTTCCCTGGCTTGCTGATAAGGGAGGAGAACTGGTGGCTTAGTGGACTAAGGCATCTGCCTAATGTGTAAAACTGCCTCAGTTCGAATCCCAGTAGGGGTATGGCTAGCTGATGATGGCAAAAAAGCCTGAAATAGATCTATACTAGTCTCCTCTATTTTAATATTTATCAGCACAATTGCAAACATATAAAGGGCAACATAAAAATAATAGTCTCTGCCTGATGATTTTGTGACAAGGTTGAAGGACAGAGAGGGGAAACAGATGTGTTCCCTCCCTAATTGGGCATACCAGGGTGTTGCAAACACAAATTTAATACCTACTTCCCTGGCTTGCTGATAAGGGAGGAGAACTGGTGGCTTAGTGGACTAAGGCATCTGCCTGTGTGTAAAACTGCCTCAGTTCGAATCCCAGTAGGGGTATGGCTAGCTGATGATGGCAAAAAAGCCTGAAATAGATCTATACTAGTCTCCCTCTATTTTAATATTTATCAGCACAATTGCAACATATAAAAGGGCAATAAAAATAATAGTCTCTGCTGATGATTCTGTGTGACGTAGTTGAAGGACAGAGAGGGGAAACAGATGTGTTCCCTCCCATAATTGGGCATACCAGGGTGTTGCAAACACAATTTAATACCTACTTCCCTGGCTTGCTGATAAGGGAGGAGAACTGGTGGCTTAGTGGACTAAGGCATCTGCCTAGTGTGTAAAACTGCCTCAGTTCGAATCCCAGTAAGGGTATGGCTAGCTGATGATGGCAAAAAAGCCTGAAATAGATCTATACTAGTCTCCTCTATTTTAATATTTATCAGCACAATTGCAAACATATAAAAGGGCAACATAAAAATAATAGTCTCTGCCTGATGAACTTTGTGACAAGGTTGAAGGACAGAGAGGGGAAACAGATGTGTTCCCTCCCATAATTGGGCATACCAGGGTGTTGCAAACACAATTTAATACCTACTTCCCTGGCTTGCTGATAAGGGAGGAGAACTGGTGGCTTAGTGGGCTAAGGCATCTGCCTAATGTGTAAAACTGCCTCAGTTCAAATCCCAGTAGGGTATGGCTAGCTGATGATGGCAAAAAAGCCTGAAATAGATCTATACTAGTCTCCCTCTATTTTAATATTTATCAGCACAATGCAAACAATATAAAAGGGCAACATAAAAATAATAGTCTCTGCCTGATGATCTTTCTGTGACAAGGTTGAAGGACAGAGAGGGGGAACAGATGTGTTCCTCCCATAATTGGGATACCAGGGGTGTTGCAAACACAATTTAATACCTACTTCCCTGGCTTGCTGATAAGGAGGAGAACTGGTGGCTTAGTGGCTAAGGCATCTGCCTATGTGTAAAACTCCTCAGTTCGAATCCCAGTAGGGTATGGCTAGTGATGATGGCAAAAGCCTGAAATAGATCTATACTAGTCTCCCTCTATTTTATATTTATCAGCACATTGCAAACATATAAAAGGGCAACATAAAAATAATAGTTCTGCCTGAGGATCTTTTGTGACAAGGTTGAAGGACAGAGAGGGAAACAGATGTGTTCCCTCCCATAATTGGGCATTACCAGGGTGTTGCAAACACAATTTAATACCTACTTCCCTGGCTTGCTGATAAGGGAGGAGAACTGGTGGCTTAGTGGGGCTAAGGCAATCTGCCTGTGTGTAAACTGCCTCAGTTCGAATCCCAGTAGGGGTATGGCTAGCTGATGATGGCAAAAAAGCTGAAATAGATCTATACTAGTCTCCCTCTATTTTAATATTTATCAGCACAATTGCAAACATATAAAAGGGCAACATAAAAAATAATAGTCTCTGCCTGAGGATCTTTGTGGACAAGTTGAAGGACAGAGAGGGGAAACAGATGTGTTCCCTCCCATAATTGGGCATACCAGGGTGTTGCAAACACAATTTAATACCTACTTCCCTGGCTTGCTGATAAGGGAGGAGAACTGGTGGCTTAGTGGACTAAGGCATCTGCCTAGTGTGTAAAACTGCCTCAGTTCGAATCCCAGTAGGGTATATGGCTAGCTGATGATGGCAAAAAAGCCTGAAATAGATCTATACTAGTCTCCCTCTATTTTAATATTTATCAGCACAATTGCAAACATATAAAAGGGCAACATAAAAATAATAGTCTCTGCCTGATGATTTTGTGACGTAGTTGAAGGACAGAGAGGGGAAACAGATGTGTTCCCTCCCATAATTGGGCATACCAGGGTGTTGCAAACACAATTTAATACCTACTTCCCTGGCTTGCTGATAAGGGAGGAGAACTGGTGGCTTAGTGGACTAAGGCATCTGCCTAGTGTGTAAAACTGCCTCAGTTCGAATCCCAGTAGGGGTATGGCTAGCTGATGATGGCAAAAAAGCCTGAAATAGATCTATACTAGTCTCCCTCTATTTTAATATTTATCAGCACAATTGCAAACATATAAAAGGGCAACATAAAAATAATAGTCTCTGCCTGAGGATTACTGTGACGTAGTTGAAGGACAGAGAGGGGAAACAGATGTGTTCCCTCCCATAATTGGGCATACCAGGGTGTTGCAAACACAATTTAATACCTACTTCCCTGGCTTGCTGATAAGGGAGGAGAACTGGTGGCTTAGTGGACTAAGCATCTGCCTAGTGTGTAAAACTGCCTCAGTTCGAATCCCAGTAGGGGTATGGCTAGCTGATGATGGCAAAAAAGCCTGAAATAGATCTATACTAGTCTCCCTCTATTTTAATATTTATCAGCACAATTGCAAACATATAAAAGGGCAACATAAAAATAATAGTCTCTGCCTGATGATTACTGTGACAAGTTGAAGGACAGAGAGGGGAAACAGATGTGTTCCCTCCCATAATTGGGCATACCAGGGTGTTGCAAACACAATTTAATACCTACTTCCCTGGCTTGCTGATAAGGGAGGAGAACTGGTGGCTTAGTGGACTAAGGCATCTGCCTAGTGTGTAAAACTGCCTCAGTTCGAATCCCAGTAGGGGTATGGCTAGCTGATGATGGCAAAAAAGCCTGAAATAGATCTATACTAGTCTCCCTCTATTTTAATATTTATCAGCACAATTGCAAACATATAAAAGGGCAACATAAAAATAATAGTCTCTGCCTGATGATTCTTTGTGACAAGTTGAAGGACAGAGAGGGGAAACAGATGTGTTCCCTCCCATAATTGGGCATACCAGGGTGTTGCAAACACAATTTAATACCTACTTCCCTGGCTTGCTGATAAGGGAGGAGAACTGGTGGCTTAGTGGACTAAGGCATCTGCCTAGTGTGTAAAACTGCCTCAGTTCGAATCCCAGTAGGGGTATGGCTAGCTGATGATGGCAAAAAAGCCTGAAATAGATCTATACTAGTCTCCCTCTATTTTAATATTTATCAGCACAATTGCAAACATATAAAAGGGCAACATAAAAATAATAGTCTCTGCCTGATGATTACTGTGACGAAGTTGAAGGACAGAGAGGGGAAACAGATGTGTTCCCTCCCATAATTGGGCATACCAGGGTGTTGCAAACACAATTTAATACCTACTTCCCTGGCTTGCTGATAAGGGAGGAGAACTGGTGGCTTAGTGGACTAAGGCATCTGCCTAGTGTGTAAAACTGCCTCAGTTCGAATCCCAGTAGGGGTATGGCTAGCTGATGATGGCAAAAAAGCCTGAAATAGATCTATACTAGTCTCCCTCTATTTTAATATTTATCAGCACAATTGCAAACATATAAAAGGGCAACATAAAAATAATAGTCTCTGCCTGATGATCTTTGTGACAAGTTGAAGGACAGAGAGGGGAAACAGATGTGTTCCCTCCCATAATTGGGCATACCAGGGTGTTGCAAACACAATTTAATACCTACTTCCCTGGCTTGCTGATAAGGGAGGAGAACTGGTGGCCTAGTGGGCTAAGGCATCTGCCTAATGTGTAAAACTGCCCCAGTTCAAATCCCAGTAAGGGTATGGCTAGCTGATGATGGCAAAAAAGCCTGAAATAGATCTATACTAGTCTCCCTCTATTTTAATATTTATCAGCACAATTGCAAACATATAAAAGGGCAACATAAAAAATAATAGTCTCTGCCTGATGATCTTTGTGACAGGTTGAAGGACAGAGAGGGGAAACAGATGTGTTCCCTCCCATAATTGGGCATACCAGGGTGTTGCAAACACAATTTAATACCTACTTCCCTGGCTTGCTGATAAGGGAGGAGAACTGGTGGCTTAGTGGACTAAGGCATCTGCCTATGTGTAAAACTGCCTCAGTTCGAATCCCAGTAGGGGTATGGCTAGCTGATGATGGCAAAAAAGCCTGAAATAGATCTATACTAGTCTCCCTCTATTTTAATATTTATCAGCACAATTGCAAACATATAAAAGGGCAACATAAAAATAATAGTCTCTGCCTGATGATCTTTGTGACAAGTTGAAGGACAGAGAGGGGAAACAGATGTGTTCCCTCCCATAATTGGGCATACCAGGGTGTTGCAAACACAATTTAATACCTACTTCCCTGGCTTGCTGATAAGGGAGGAGAACTGGTGGCTTAGTGGACTAAGGCATCTGCCTAATGTGTAAAACTGCCTCAGTTCGAATCCCAGTAGGGGTATGGCTAGCTGATGATGGCAAAAAAGCCTGAAATAGATCTATACTAGTCTCCCTCTATTTAATATTTATCAGCACAATTGCAAACATATAAAAGGGCAACATAAAAATAATAGTCTCTGCCTGAGATCTTTGTGACAAGGTTGAAGGACAGAGAGGGGAAACAGATGTGTTCCCTCCCATAATTGGGCATACCAGGGTGTTGCAAACACAATTTAATACCTACTTCCCTGGCTTGCTGATAAGGGAGGAGAACTGGTGGCTTAGTGGACTAAGGCATCTGCCTAATGTGTAAAACTGCCTCAGTTCAAATCCCAGTAGGGTATGGCTAGCTGATGATGGCAAAAAAGCCTGAAATAGATCTATACTAGTCTCCCTCTATTTTAATATTTATCAGCACAATTGCAAACATATAAAAGGGCAACATAAAAAATAATAGTCTCTGCCTGAGGATCTTTGTGACAAGGTTGAAGGACAGAGAGGGGAACAGATGTGTTCCCTCCCATAATTGGGCATACCAGGGTGTTGCAAACACAATTTAATACCTACTTCCCTGGCTTGCTGATAAGGGAGGAGAACTGGTGGCTTAGTGGGCTAAGGCATCTGCCTAATGTGTAAAACTGCCTCAGTTCGAATCCCAGTAGGGTATGGCTAGCTGATGATGGCAAAAAAGCCTGAAATAGATCTATACTAGTCTCCCTCTATTTTAATATTTATCAGCACAATTGCAAACATATAAAAGGGCAACATAAAAATAATAGTCTCTGCCTGATGATCTTTGTGACAAGGTTGAAGGACAGAGAGGGGAAACAGATGTGTTCCCTCCCATAATTGGGCATACCAGGGGTTGCAAACACAATTTAATACCTACTTCCCTGGCTCGCTGATAAGGGAAGAGAACTGGTGGCTTAGTGGGCTAAGGCATCTGCCTAATGTGTAAAACTGCCTCAGTTCAAATCCCAGTAGGGTATGGCTAGCTGATGATGGCAAAAAAGCCTGAAATAGATCTATACTAGTCTCCCTCTATTTTAATATTTATCAGCACAATTGCAAACATATAAAAGGGCAACATAAAAATAATAGTCTCTGCCTGAGGATCTTTGTGACAAGGTTGAAGGACAGAGAGGGGAAACAGATGTGTTCCCTCCCATAATTGGGCATACCAGGGTGTTGCAAACACAATTTAATACCTACTTCCCTGGCTTGCTGATAAGGGAGGAGAACTGGTGGCTTAGTGGACTAAGGCATCTGCCTAATGTGTAAAACTGCCTCAGTTCGAATCCCAGTAGGGTATGGCTAGCTGATGATGGCAAAAAAGCCTGAAATAGATCTATACTAGTCTCCCTCTATTTTAATATTTATCAGCACAATTGCAAACATATAAAAGGGCAACATAAAAATAATAGTCTCTGCCTGATGATCTTTGTGACAAGGTTGAAGGACAGAGAGGGGAAACAGATGTGTTCCCTCCCATAATTGGGCATACCAGGGTGTTGCAAACACAATTTAATACCTACTTCCCTGGCTTGCTGATAAGGGAGGAGAACTGGTGGCTTAGTGGGCTAAGGCATCTGCCTAATGTGTAAAACTGCCTCAGTTCGAATCCCAGTAGGGGTATGGCTAGCTGATGATGGCAAAAAAGCCTGAAATAGATCTATACTAGTCTCCCTCTATTTTAATATTTATCAGCACAATTGCAAACATATAAAAGGGCAACATAAAAATAATAGTCTCTGCCTGATGATCTTTGTGACAAGGTTGAAGGACAGAGAGGGGAAACAGATGTGTTCCCTCCCATAATTGGGCATACCAGGGTGTTGCAAACACAATTTAATACCTACTTCCCTGGCTTGCTGATAAGGGAGGAGAACTGGTGGCTTAGTGGGCTAAGGCATCTGCCTAATGTGTAAAACTGCCTCAGTTCGAATCCCAGTAGGGGTATGGCTAGCTGATGATGGCAAAAAAGCCTGAAATAGATCTATACTAGTCTCCCTCTATTTTAATATTTATCAGCACAATTGCAAACATATAAAAGGGCAACATAAAAATAATAGTCTCTGCCTGAGGATCTTTGTGACAAGGTTGAAGGACAGAGAGGGGAAACAGATGTGTTCCCTCCCATAATTGGGCATACCAGGGTGTTGCAAACACAATTTAATACCTACTTCCCTGGCTTGCTGATAAGGGAGGAGAACTGGTGGCTTAGTGGACTAAGGCATCTGCCTAATGTGTAAAACTGCCTCAGTTCGAATCCCAGTAGGGGTATGGCTAGCTGATGATGGCAAAAAAGCCTGAAATAGATCTATACTAGTCTCCCTCTATTTTAATATTTATCAGCACAATTGCAAACATATAAAAGGGCAACATAAAAATAATAGTCTCTGCCTGAGGATCTTTGTGACAAGGTTGAAGGACAGAGAGGGGAAACAGATGTGTTCCCTCCCATAATTGGGCATACCAGGGTGTTGCAAACACAATTTAATACCTACTTCCCTGGCTTGCTGATAAGGGAGGAGAACTGGTGGCTTAGTGGGCTAAGGCATCTGCCTAGTGTGTAAAACTGCCTCAGTTCGAATCCCAGTAGGGGTATGGCTAGCTGATGATGGCAAAAAAGCCTGAAATAGATCTATACTAGTCTCCCTCTATTTTAATATTTATCAGCACAATTGCAAACATATAAAAGGGCAACATAAAAATAATAGTCTCTGCCTGAGGATCTTTGTGACAAGGTTGAAGGACAGAGAGGGGAAACAGATGTGTTCCCTCCCATAATTGGGCATACCAGGGTGTTGCAAACACAATTTAATACCTACTTCCCTGGCTTGCTGATAAGGGAGGAGAACTGGTGGCTTAGTGGGCTAAGGCATCTGCCTAATGTGTAAAACTGCCTCAGTTCGAATCCCAGTAAGGGGTATGGCTAGCTGATGATGGCAAAAAAGCCTGAAATAGATCTATACTAGTCTCCCTCTATTTTAATATTTATCAGCACAATTGCAAACATATAAAAAGGGCAACATAAAAATAATAGTCTCTGCCTGAGGATCTTTGTGACAAGGTTGAAGGCAGAGAGGGGAAACAGATGTGTTCCCTCCCATAATTGGGCATACCAGGGTGTTGCAAACACAATTTAATACCTACTTCCCTGGCTTGCTGATAAGGGAGGAGAACTGGTGGCTTAGTGGACTAAGGCATCTGCCTAGTGTGTAAAACTGCCTCAGTTCGAATCCCAGTAGGGGTATGGCTAGCTGATGATGGCAAAAAAGCCTGAAATAGATCTATACTAGTCTCCCTCTATTTTAATATTTATCAGCACAATTGCAAACATATAAAAGGGCAACATAAAAATAATAGTCTCTGCCTGAGGATCTTTGTGACAAGGTTGAAGGCAGAGAGGGGAAACAGATGTGTTCCCTCCCATAATTGGGCATACCAGGGTGTTGCAAACACAATTTAATACCTACTTCCCTGGCTTGCTGATAAGGGAGGAGAACTGGTGGCTTAGTGGACTAAGGCATCTGCCTAATGTGTAAAACTGCCTCAGTTCGAATCCCAGTAGGGGTATGGCTAGCTGATGATGGCAAAAAAGCCTGAAATAGATCTATACTAGTCTCCCTCTATTTTAATATTTATCAGCACAATTGCAAACATATAAAAGGGCAACATAAAAATAATAGTCTCTGCCTGAGGATCTTTGTGACAAGGTTGAAGGACAGAGAGGGGAAACAGATGTGTTCCCTCCCATAATTGGGCATACCAGGGTGTTGCAAACACAATTTAATACCTACTTCCCTGGCTTGCTGATAAGGGAGGAGAACTGGTGGCTTAGTGGACTAAGGCATCTGCCTAATGTGTAAAACTGCCTCAGTTCGAATCCCAGTAGGGTATGGCTAGCTGATGATGGCAAAAAAGCCTGAAATAGATCTATACTAGTCTCCCTCTATTTTAATATTTATCAGCACAATTGCAAACATATAAAAGGGCAACATAAAAATAATAGTCTCTGCCTGAGGATCTTTGTGACAAGGTTGAAGGACAGAGAGGGGAAACAGATGTGTTCCCTCCCATAATTGGGCATACCAGGGTGTTGCAAACACAATTTAATACCTACTTCCCTGGCTTGCTGATAAGGGAGGAGAACTGGTGGCTTAGTGGACTAAGGCATCTGCCTAATGTGTAAAACTGCCTCAGTTCGAATCCCAGTAAGGGTATGGCTAGCTGATGATGGCAAAAAAGCCTGAAATAGATCTATACTAGTCTCCTCTATTTTAATATTTATCAGCACAATTGCAAACATATAAAAGGGCAACATAAAAATAATAGTCTCTGCCTGAGGATCTTTGTGACAAGGTTGAAGGACAGAGAGGGGAAACAGATGTGTTCCCTCCCATAATTGGGCATACCAGGGTGTTGCAAACACAATTTAATACCTACTTCCCTGGCTTGCTGATAAGGGAGGAGAACTGGTGGCTTAGTGGACTAAGGCATCTGCCTAATGTGTAAAACTGCCTCAGTTCGAATCCCAGTAGGGGTATGGCTAGCTGATGATGGCAAAAAAGCCTGAAATAGATCTATACTAGTCTCCCTCTATTTTAATATTTATCAGCACAATTGCAAACATATAAAAGGGCAACATAAAAATAATAGTCTCTGCCTGAGGATCTTTGTGACAAGGTTGAAGGACAGAGAGGGGAAACAGATGTGTTCCCTCCCATAATTGGGCATACCAGGGTGTTGCAAACACAATTTAATACCTACTTCCCTGGCTTGCTGATAAGGGAGGAGAACTGGTGGCTTAGTGGACTAAGGCATCTGCCTAATGTGTAAAACTGCCTCAGTTCGAATCCCAGTAGGGTATGGCTAGCTGATGATGGCAAAAGAGCCTGAAATAGATCTATACTAGTCTCCCTCTATTTTAATATTTATCAGCACAATTGCAAACATATAAAAGGGCAACATAAAAATAATAGTCTCTGCCTGAGGATCTTTGTGACAAGGTTGAAGGACAGAGAGGGGAAACAGATGTGTTCCCTCCCATAATTGGGCATACCAGGGTGTTGCAAACACAATTTAATACCTACTTCCCTGGCTTGCTGATAAGGGAGGAGAACTGGTGGCTTAGTGGCTAAGGCATCTGCCTATGTGTAAAACTGCCTCAGTTCGAATCCCAGTAAGGGTATGGCTAGCTGATGATGGCAAAAAAGCCTGAAATAGATCTATACTAGTCTCCCTCTATTTTAATATTTATCAGCACAATTGCAGACAAAACATATAAAAGGGCAACATAAAAATAATAGTCTCTGCCTGAGGATCTTTGTGACAAGGTTGAAGGACAGAGAGGGGAAACAGATGTGTTCCCTCCCATAATTGGGCATACCAGGGGTTGCAAACACAATTTAATACCTACTTCCCTGGCTTGCTGATAAGGGAGGAGAACTGGTGGCCTAGTGGGCTAAGGCATCTGCCTGATGTGTAAAACTGCCCCAGGTTCAAATCCAGTAAGGGTATGGCTAGCTGATGATGGCAAAAAAGCCTGAAATAGATCTATACTAGTCTCCCTCTATTTTAATATTTATCAGCACAATTGCAAACATATAGAAGGGCAACATAAAAATAATAGTCTCTTTCTTGAGGATCTTTGTGACAAGGTTGAAGGACAGAGAGGGGAAACAGATGTGTTCCCTCCCATAATTGGGCATACCAGGGTGTTGCAAACACAATTTAATAACTACTTCCCTGGCTTGCTGATAAGGGAGGAGAACTGGTGGCTTAGTGGCTAAGGCATCTGCCTATGTGTAAAGCTGCCCAGTTCAAATCCCAGTAAGGGTATGGCTAGCTGATGATGCAAAAAAGCCTGAAATAGATCTATACTAGTCTCCCTCTATTTTAATATTTATCAGCACAATTGCAAACATATAAAAGGGCAACATAAAAATAATAGTCTCTTTCCTGAGGATCTTTGTGACAAGGTTGAAGGACAGAGAGGGGAAACAGATGTGTTCCCTCCCATAATTGGGCATACCAGGGTGTTGCAAACACAATTTAATACCTACTTCCCTGGCTTGCTGATAAGGGAGGAGAACTGGTGGCTAGTGGGCTAAGGCATCTGCCTGATGTGTAAAACTGCCTCAGTTCAAATCCCAGTAAGGGGTATGGCTAGCTGATGATGGCAAAAAAGCCTGAAATAGATCTATACTAGTCTCCCTCTATTTAATATTTATCAGCACAATTGCAAAACATATAAAAGGGCAACATAAAAATAATAGTCTCTTCCTGAGGATCTTTGTGACAAGGTTGAAGGACAGAGAGGGGAAACAGATGTGTTCCCTCCCATAATTGGGCAACCAGGGTGTTGCAAACACAATTTAATACCTACTTCCCTGGCTTGCTGATAAGGGAGGAGAACTGGTGGCT